>OU342740.1:56781284-56955387 GCA_910589775.1 Avena eriantha
CCCATCCTAGAATTGCTCTAGGCCAAGCACGCTTAACCTTAGAGTTCTTTTCGAATGAGCTTCCAAAAAGAAGTTGCAACTTGTTGGTATGAGTATTCATCAATCCTATTAAGACATGTGCCTGGTATCACATACACCCACCCTTTAGAACATCGATGCCCTCATCGATCAAGCACACCCCAGGAACGTTCCCTCTTGGCACACATCTGTGCGTCCAGTGCCAGCACATGTGCCATGCCGTGTCCACTCCGGGCCACACGTGCCATGCGCCACATGTCCCGCCACTAACCCGCACACACCCGTTTAACCGCGAGGTCAGCTCTAGTACCACTTTGTAACACCCCGTCCACTCCTGGGCCCGGGGGGTGTCACTCCTGGCAGCTTAATAGGATATCTATACTGGCCCCACAGACCAACACTAGTATTTTCTGCACACTTTGTCCTCACTCGTGCGCACCCGGTACCCACTTCCCGGTCGGTCACCCATCCTAGAATTGCTCTAGGCCAAGCACGCTTAACCTTAGAGTTCTTTTCGAATGAGCTTCCGAAAAAGAAGTTGCCACTTATTGGTATGAGTATTAATCAATCCTATTAAGCCATGTGCCTATATCACAGTAGTCGACGTTCACATGACACCACTAGAAGAACTACACCACAACTTAAATAACAAACTATTGAATCTTTCTCAACACAACTCCACCACTAACAACATGACTTCTCCCATGTCCTCAAGAACAAAACGAACTACTCACAAGACATCATATGGATCATGATATGAGATGGAATAATGATGTATAAAAATCTGAACATAAACAATAATTCAATCGTTCACTTAATAGCATCAACTACAAAGAGTAATCAACACCGGGAAAGTTTCCCCTATGAACTAAAGCAAGATTCAACTCAATTGTTACAGCAATATGGAGATGGTGATGAGGGTGCTGATGACGATGATGGTGGTGATCGTGGTGATGATCCTGATGAAGTCCAGCTTGATGGTGGTTGCTGAATCGTAGTTGATGTAGAGCTCGTTGGGAACCCCAAGAGGAAGGTATGATGAGCACATCAGTAAGTTTTCCCTCAGTTATGAAACTAAGGTTTAATCGAACCAGTAGAAGCAAGGAAACACCCCAAAGGTGTTACTAGCTGAGCTTTGGCAGGGTGCACTATCGGTGCTAGTAGCAACGTGGAGACCTGCACAACACAACCACGGAACTTTGTCCCCAACTTGCGATGAGGTTGTCAATCTCACCGTGTTTTGCGGAAAACAAAGGATTAAACATATCGAATGGAAAGAAGTAAAAGTTTGCAGAAAGTAAACACAAAGTAGTAAAAGAATGTAGATTGTATGTAAAGAAAAGGACTGGGATCCATAGTTCACTAGAGGTGGCTCTCCTTAGATAGATAACATGCTGGGTGAACAAATTACAGCGGGGCAATTGACAAACAACGAGAAAGCAATACATGCATATACTAATCATCTTGACTCCTCTGAGACTTGATTGGGCATTACAACATAATACATAGAACACCATCCAACTACATCTCTAACTAATAATCCACCTTCAGGTTATCATCCGAACCCCCTCCAGTATTAAGTTGCAAGCAACAGATTATTGTTTTAAGAACTTCGTGTAAAGTAAACAATACGATTGTTCTATGAACAAAGGATTGTTGTTTTCTCCCTAGTAGCAACAGCACATCTAGTACCTTAGAGAATTCTATCACTTCCCTAGATTACTAGAGGAATGAACCCACTATGGAGCATAAATACTAACTATTGGAGTTGCTAGCATCTACTTGGCCAAGATAGCTACTAACAACGGAAAGCATGCAAGATCTCAAATAACAAAGACATGATAGAATCAATAATCAATCTGAAATAGCATCTCAATATCCATCAGATCCCCGCAAACACAACATGTATGAATTACAAATAGATGATCTTGATCATGAACAGAGCTCACAAGATCTAAACATGAAAGCACAAAGGAGGAGAAACCAGCCATCTAGCTACTACATGGATCCGTAGTCCAAGGATGAACTACTCATGCATCACACCGGAGGCTTGCATGGTGATGAAGAAGGCCTCCAGGGTGAATTCCCCTCTCCGGCAGGGTGTCGGCAAGAGCTTCAGATCCCTCCCGATCTAGGGATGGAGATGACGGAGGCTACATACTCTTTCGTGGATTTTTGATCGGGTCCTTAGGGTTTTCGTCCCGAGGGCAACTTATAGGCGGAAGGAGAGGCCGAGGGGGTGCCAGGGCTGGCCTCACCACCCCCTGGCGCGGGCCAGGCTGGGCCGCGTGGCCAGGTGTTGTGGTGCCCCCTGGTCCCTCTCCATCTCGTATTCTAGCACTTGATCCCTTCCGGAAAAATAGGCACTTTGGCTTTTGTCCCGTACAATTCCGAGAATATTCATTTTCTGACTTTCCTGGAACCAAAAACAGCAGAAAACAGGCAGTTGGCACTGTGGCTCTTGTTAATTGGTTAGTCCAAGAAATCATATGAAAAGTACTCCAAAGTTGGAACAAAACAAAAGAAAGTGGATAAAACCAAGCATGGAACATCAAAAATTATAGATACATTTGCAATGTATCAACGTCCCCAAGCTTAACTCCTGCTCGTCCTCGAGTAGGTAAGTGATAAAAATAAATAATTTTTTAGGTGACATGCACCATCAAAGACTTGATCAAAGTATTTGCAAAACTCAAAGCTGGGATCATAGTACTTCGATCATAACATGAAAGACAAAGGTCTAGCAATAGGCAAAGAAACTATGATGCAACATAAAAAGGTACAAACAAAAGATTCATGAATAACATGCCTTACAAGAGTTTGTTTGTTTCACATAAAGAAAACATAGCATAATAGTATTCAGCTTGTCCCTCAATAGAGTAGAAAATATAAATGCATAGGATACCTTGAAAGTTCATAAGAGTGATTAGATACAATAGTTTAAAACAAGCAATCTCAAGTTATGCCTCAATAAACTAGTCTTGGGACAATGCACATAGAACTAAGAATGGCCACTATGCTCTCAAAGTAGGTGCATAAAGATAGAAGGTGGAGACTCAATATAATGGTGGAAGAAAAGCCTTTTGTAAAAGGAAGTAGGGATTCAAGTCTCATAAAGAGCTTCCAAAAATTATGGTACTCGTAGTTTTCAGCTCTCATTGCCCCTATCATAAGCATCTTGAAAGTGATTAAGGTTAAAGTGACACAACTAAGAGGATATGCTTGACAAGTTATAAACCGAAATCTCATGCCCCTTACTTACGAAGACCGATCCTCATGCTACTCAACTTCAGTCACGAGTAAGCTCTTCTCATTGTAAGTATATGTGTATCATTAAGAACCGCCAACGGGGTACCCCTTGCACATGATACGGGAGCTTTCCCATAATCAAAATGACAAGGCAAGCAGACAATGAGCATCTCAGCGATCTTTTTATTTTCTATTTGCATAGGTTTTTATTGAGGATGCTTCATAGAGTGCTCATTATGGTGATGCTGCAAGTTTCCACCATGATTAGGCATGGCTTATGCTAGAGGCCCAGGCGTTTCTCTAACACATATACAAACTCCATGATCTTACAAGTTCCACATTTATTTCACACCGCCGGGATCCGTAAGCAAAAGAACATGATATCAACGGAGTACAAAGTACAAGTGCGATGTTGAAAGCGTTCCCCATGAAACAAAGCTAATTTCAACTTATAAAGCGCAAGCATATACACAACAAAGAAGGACCCAATGGTTGAAGTTTATTAGAGGCAATAAAGTAAAGTGTGCCATCAAGTTCGTGAGAGCTTTAATCACTAGTTTTCTCATAACAAGTGGAAGGTAAACAAAAGCATGAATATACTTGGAATAGCATAAGCTAGTAGGTAGGTATGGTGGACTCTTTGGAATAACTTGGTTTAGGGAGTTGGATGCATGAGTGGAACTCATACTTTGTTGGGGAGGCTAGCAAAAGACTGGGAGCAACAAACTAAGAGAGCAATAATGGCCATAATCATGCAGAGCGACAAAACATCATTGATCAAAGCATAAAGTGATACTACAAGTTGAAAACTAAAGGATCATAAAGGCTATGGTGACTTTGGATAGTCATAACATGGTGTGAGCATGCGCCAAGTCAACCCAAATAAAGCATCAAAGGAGAATACTACTATACTATGTTTTAATATGCTAAAACAACGCATGATTTATCCAAGGCACATTAAGCAATCTCAATTGTTTATAACAAGTCATGCTACAACAAAGAATACTAAGCATAAAGACAAATCAATATCAAGCATGGCATGAAAAAGCATAGGCCATAGTCAAAAAAAGCTCTCTTTACCACTTAAGCATGAGCTTTCCTACTCTTTTCCAAACCAAACCAAACTATTTGAACACCAATGTATTAAAGGGGAGGTCCAACAAATTTATTTTGCAAACTAAGTAAACCAAGCAAACGAAAACCAAAACGAACTACGAAAAAGAAGACGCTACAAGAACAACACAACTATGCATGAAACAATAAAATAAAGTGGTTGGAAGAAACCTGAGATTTTTATTGATGAAGAAGGGGATGCCTTGGGCATCCCCAATCTTTGACGCTTGTATTTCTTGGATATTTCTTGGGGTGACACGCGTGGCATCCCCAAGCTTGAGCTTTAGTCCATCCTTCATCTCATTACTCAATTCTTCCATACACCTGAAATTTTTCCTCCATACAAAACTTCACACAATCTCATTAGCAACATTAGTGCACTTAAGATAAATAAGTCTCAAGGTTCAGTTCTAACACCAAATAAACTTCCATTAGAACACTAGCTACTGTAGAACTTCCCTCAAAAAGCTCAATTCCCCAAAGGAACTCAAGAAGGAACTAACAAGAAGCAAATGCAGAAAATGGCAGAAATCTGTCAAAACAGACCAGCAGGTAAAGACGATTTTTTGAGAAGACCCTATGTTGCTCAAATCAAAAAGTATTGAACTAACGAAAGTTATATAACAACCTGGTGCAGAAGCACAAGAAATTACAGCTCAATACGAAGTACAGAGCTATCTCAGGATGTTTTACGGTGAAGCACAGAAATCTGTTTCGGGACAGCAACTTTCTCAATCATTACTTCTCTCTCATTAGAGGTTACTCTTGGCACAAAAAGCAAATAAAAAGGATAAGGAGAGGTTATTACAGAGGTAATAACTTCCAAGACTCAACTAAAACTCTTGGGTTATCTCTCAACAAGTACTTTTCTTTAACGCCTTTAAGTTAGGCATAAGAAGCAAAGAAAGAATCAAGTGTTCTCAAATGAAGAAGCATTAAGACCAAATTTTGTTTTCATAGGACAAGAAAAATAATTTTTTTTCTCTTTTTAGGGAAGTGTTCTATACCTTTCTTGAGTGGGAGTTGATATTTAATGGTGCCTTCTTTCATATCAATGATGGCACCAACAGTTCTAAGAAAAGGTCTTCCCAAAGTAATAGGACAAGAAGCATTGTATTTAACATCGAAAACATAGAAATCAACGGGGACATAGGAATCGTTAACCATAATAAGAACATCATTAAGACTCCCCATGAGTTTCTTTTTAGCATTGGCATCAAGTGGGACATTCAAATAACAATCTTCAAGAGGAGGCAAATCAAGCATATCATAAATCCTTCTAGGCATAATAGAAACACTACTATCAAGATCACACAAAGCTTTGAAATCAAAGTCATTCACTTTCATATTAATGATGGGTTCCAACCATCTTCTTGCTTTATTGGAATAGAAGCTTTATGTTTCATCTTTTCTTCTTTAATCTTTATGAGAGCATCAGTAATGTGTTTTGTAAAAGCCATGTTCATAGCACTAGCATTAGCACTTTTAGCAAGCTTTTGTAGTAACTTAATAACTTCAGAGATATTGCAACCATCAAGATCAAAATCAAATTTATCATATAAAGTGGTAGAACTATTACTAGCCTCAACACTCATGGTGGTAATAGTAGAAACACTAATGTTTCTAGCAATTTCATCTTCTCTTTCCCACTTAGCATGTAATTCAGCTAATAGTCTAACATTTTCATCAATTCTTACTTGTATGGCATTAGTAGCTGTAAAGGGATTCTCATTAGTTTCGGGTTTAGTAGCCATTTTATTCAAGGTAGATTGAGCTTTAGCCAAAGACGCTATATTTCTTTCAGCATTAGAGAGTTTTTCCTCAATAGTTTTATTGAAAGCAGTTTGTTTACTAATAAACTCTTTAAGCATAACTTCAAGTTCAGAGGGAGCACTCTTATTATTGTTGTAAGAATTTCCATAAGCATTACCATTGTTGGGAGGATATGGCTTATAATTGTTGTTAGCAAAATTGTTCCTATAAGCATTATTACCATAAGCATTGTTGCCAAAGTTGTTATTTCTATGAAGTTCACATCAACTTGCTCTTCTTGAGCAACCAAAGAGGCTAAAGGAACATTATTTGGATATATATGGGATTTTCCATTAACAAGCATAGATATAATAATATCAATCTTATCACTCAGGGAGGAGGTTTCTTCAAAAGAATTTACCTTCTTACCTTGTGTAGCTCTCTCAGTGTGCCATTCAGAATAATTAACCATCATATTATCCAAAAGTTTTGTTGCAGCACCCAAAGTGATGGTCATAAAGGTACCTCCAGCTGCTGAATCCAATAGGTTCCTTGAAGAATAGTTGAATCATGCATAAAAAGTTTGGATGATCATCCAAGCAGTCAGTCCATGAGTGGGACAATTCTTAACCAGAGATTTCATTCTTTCCCAAGCTTGAGCAACATGCTCATTATCAAGTTGTTTAAACTTCATTATTTCACTTCTCATGGATATAATCTTAGCAGGAGGAAAGTATTTTCCAATAAAAGCATGTTTGCATTTAGTCCAAGAATCAATACTATTCCTAGTTAAGGAATTCAACCATTCTTTAGCTTTTCCTCTCAAAGAGAAAGGAAACAATTTCAGCTTAATAATATCACCATCTATATCCCTATGCTTTTGCATCTCACAAAGTTCAACAAAGTTATTTAGATGGGAAGCAGCATCTTCATTACCAATACCATAAAATTGCTCTCTCATAACAAGATTGAGTAAAGCAGGTTTTATCTCAAAGAAAGTATTTTCAGCCACAGGTGGAGCAATAGGTGTGCTCATAAAATCATTGTTGTTGGTGCTAGTGAAGTCACACAATTTAGTGTTTTCAAGAGTAGTCATTTTTTTGGGTTTTCAAATAAGAAAGCAAGCAAGTAAAACTAATTTTTTTTTGTTTTTGAAGAACAGAACGAGCAAACAAAGCAAAAAGAAACTAAACAAAACAAAAACAACAAATTAAAGAGATTGGTTATGAGGAACTCCCCTTGTGAAGATCTCCTTGACTCCCCAGCAACGGCGCTAGAAAAAATCTTGCTGACTCGTAGTTGATGTAGTGCTCATTGGGAACCCCAAGAGGAAGGTATGATGAGCACAACAGTAAGTTTTCCCTCAGTTATGAAAACAAGGTTTAATCGAACCAGTAGGAGCAAGGAAACACCCCAAAGGTGTTACTAGCTGAGCTTTGGTAGGGCGCACTACCGGTGCTAGTAGAAACGTCGAGACCTGCACAACACAACCACAGAACTTTGTCCCCAACTTGCGATGAGCATGTCAATCTCACCATGTTTTGCGGAAAACAAAGGATTAAACGTATCGAATGGAAAGAAGTAAAAGTTTGCAGAAAGTAAACACAAAGTAGTAAAAGATTGTAGATTGTATGTAAAGAAAAGGACCAGGATTCATAGTTCACTAGAGGTGGCTCTCCTTAGATAGATAACATGCTGGGTGAACAAATTACAGCGGGGCAATTGACAAACACCGAGAAAGCAATACATGCATATACTAATCATCTTGACTCCTCTGAGACTTGATTGGGCATTACAACATAATACATAGACCACCATCCAACTGGATCTATGACTAATAATCCACCTTCAGGTTATCATCCGAACCCCCCCCCCCCCAGTATTAAGTTGCAAGCAACAAATTATTGCTTTACGAACTGCGTGTAAAGTAAACAATACGATTGTTCTATGAACAAAGGATTGTTGTTTTCTCCCTAGTAGAAATAGCACATCTAGTACCTTAGAGATTTCTGTCACTTCCCCAGATTACCAGTGGCATGAACCCACTATCGAGCATAAATACTAACTCTTGGAGTTGCTAGCATCTACTTGGCCAAGATAGCTACTAACAACGGAAAGCATGCAAGATCTCAAATAACAAAGACATGATAGAATCAATAATCATTCTGAAATAACATCTCAATATCCATCGGATCCCCGCAAACACAACATGTATGAATTACAAATAGATGATCTTGATCATGAACGGAGCTCACAAGATCTAAACATGAAAGAACAATGGAGGAGAAACCAACCATCTAGCTACTACATGGATCCGTAGTCCAAGGATGAACTACTCACGCATCACACCGGAGGCTTGCATGGTGATGAAGAAGGCCTCCAGGGTGAATTCCCCTCTCGGACAGGGTGCCGGGAAGTGCTTCAGATCCCTCCCGATCTAGGGATGGAGATTACGGTGGCTACATAATCTTTCGTGGACTTTTGGTCGGGTCCTTAGGGTTTTCGTAAAGAGGGCAACTTATAGGCGGAAGGAGAGGCCGAGGGGGTGCCAGGGCTGGCCTCACCACCCCCTGGCGCGGGCCAGGCTAGGCGACGAGTCTAGGTGGTGTGGTGGCCCCCTGATTCCTCTCCGTCTCATATTCTGGCACTTGATCCCTTCCGGAAAAATAAGCACTTTGGCTTTTGTCCCGTCCAATTCCGAGAATATTCATTTTCTGAATTTCTTGGAACCAAAAACAGCAGAAAATAGGCAGCTGGCACTGTGGCTCTTGTTAATAGGTTAGTCCAAGAAATCATATGAAAAGTACTCCAAAGTTGGAACAAAACACAAGAAAGTGGATAAAACCAAGCATGGAACATCAAAAATTATAGATACATTTGCAATGTATAAGTGGTGTTGATGGCGACGATCTACCCTCTTCGGGAAGGAATTTCCCCGGCAGAAATCTGTCTGCCAGAGAGATCTTTCTCTCTTGGTGTTTTCCATCCTGCAGAGGCGGCGGAATCTTTCTGTGGTCGCTCTCCGAGTCTTAGGGTTTCGGGAGGATGATATACGCCAGAGGGGAGAGGCTGGAGTGGGCTACGGTGGCCACACCACCTGCTGGCGCGGCCTAAGGCTGCCCGCACCAGGGGGTGGTGTGGGCCCCCCGTGGCCCATCTCTAGTCCCCCTTTCGGCTTCCTTCGTCTTCTGGAAAAATAGGAGTTTCCATAAATTTTCCCGGATTTTCTGATCTTCGCGAATTTTGCCTCCAAACAGCACCTTTTCCATCAGAATCCTGACTGCAACGGTCCATGCTCCAAAAGTCATAAACCATGCAAAAACAGATGAATAACATAAGTATCACCTCTCAATACGAAATATATCAATGAATAATAGTGAATTATGACATAGAATAGTGATGCAAAATGGACGTATCAACTCCCCCAAGCTTACACTTTGCTTGTCCCCAAGCAAAAGTGAGTTCAATAAACATGGCCTCAGGTTTATGGAGTGAAGATTCGATAAAATAATACAGACAAGAAGCATCACATTCATCGAATACATAGATCATAATTGAAGACAACTCACTATTATATAACTCAACTTGCAATGAGTAAAGGAAACACAATAAAGATACATAAAGTGAATCATAATTGGTAATGGCAAACTTAGCTCTTGGTTGAAGAATAGTTGATAATTTGCTGGAGTTCACAAATAGCTGGTTTTCAATGATAGCTTTCAAAGTAGTAAACATCAAGATAAGGGCAACGTGCAAAACAAGGAACATAAGACACACGATTGGATAAATCATCATATGAATGAATGAAACACAACAACTCAGAATGCGTGCTGATATAGAAGGGAATAGGTTTACTGACTCAACTACAAAGTAAAAGAAAGGCCCTTCGCAGAGGAAAGTAGGGATTGCAAGTCTCATAAAGAGCTCCCAAAAATTATGATACTTACTAGATTTCATCTCTCATTGCCCCTATCATAGGCATCTTTAGGTGATTAAGGTTAAAGTGATCAAATATGAGGATATGCAATAACAAGTTGTAAGTTGAGAATCTCATGTCCCTTGAATACGAGGGTCGCTCCTCATGCTACTCAAGTTTAGTCACCGGTAAGTTCTTGTCATCGTAAGCATATGTGTATCATAGAGAACCGCGAACGGGTACCCCTTGGCCAATGATATGGAAGAATCCCCATATCAAAATGACAAGGCAAGCAGACAACAAGCATCTCAGCAATCTTCTTATTTACCATGGGAATATGGTGTTTTTTCTCTCTTTCCTCTTTTCATAATATCTCTTTTTTTCTTTTATCTTTTTCTCAATCTCTATCTGTTTTTTATAAGAAGAATGCTTCATAGATACTCGTTATGGTTACGCTGCAGGTTTCCACCATGTCAGCATGGATTAGACTAGCGGCCCAGGCGTTTCTCTAACACATATGCATAACTCCATGGGCTTACAAGCTCCCCTTTCATTTCACACCGATGACATCCATAGAAAAAAGAACATGATATCAACTTGGTACAAAGTACCAGTGCAATGTTGAAAGCGTTCCCCATGACAGCATGGTTTTGCTAATTCACAACTTACAAAGCGCAAGCATATACGCAACATAGGTGAGCACAATGGTTCTAGTTTATTAAATGCAAGAAAGTAAAGTGTGCCATCAAGTTCGTGAGAGCTTTAATCACTAATTTTCACATAACAAGTTTAATTTGGGAGGTAGACAAAGCAAGAATTTACTTGGAGTAGGAATAATGCTACTAGGTAGGTATGGTGGACACAAATGGAAAAGGTTTTGGTTTTAAGGAGTGGATGCACGAGAAGAATTTCCTCTTAGTACAGGTTTTGGGCTAGCAAGGCTAGGTAGCAAGTACAACAGTTGAAGGAAACAACCAAACATGCAAGTGATAAAGACAAACATGCAATCTTCCTTGGAAGCACAAAAGATCATAACTAGAGAATACTAGACTTTTGAGCAAATCAAGAAAGAAAGATGATGAAATTATTTTTCTTTAGAGTACTTTATCTTCTTCAATCAACTCTCAAAAATAGTGTTGCTACTGACCAAGCCAGGTTTGCCAAAACCAACTAAATTAACTCAACGATCCGAAAGTGATACCAATACTTACAACAAGATCAATAATATAACCACGAATTAAAAACTAATATAAGCTATGCAAAAGAGTGAATGATAGAACTTCTCATTAATATTCCATAACGGCAACTCACACCAAGGGATACATATCTAACGAGAGAGGGGAATCTTCCATAATGCAAACCATACTATATAATAACTCCTCTATTCATGATATGACTCTACTAATAAGGTAAAAAGATAGAATATAGTGATGTGATACCACGACACTCCCCCAAGCTTGGAACAAACCAAGGGATGCCAAACCTGATAACGAATTACTCCTTTTGTGGTGGTGGTATCCTCTCGATGAGTTCTCTGATAAGTTTCCCCAAGTCCTCAATCTCAAAGGTGAGATTACGAATCAGCTGTGAGTTTTGCTCAATGCTGCTCATGATCATGTCGGGTTGTGAATTCCAACTCTTGCTATTCTTTCCCCACTCTTCCTCCTTGAAGTCTTCTTTTCCTGCATAGCTAGAACAAGGAAAATCCCAAATAGAGGGTAATTTCCCCTTGGGCATATTCTGGTATTGATGCTCATGGATAAGAGTATGGAAAGGATTCTTGGTGCATGGAGGAAGTGACCAGGGATCTGAACGGTGATGAGGAGGCTTCCCTCCAATTTACATAGTCCTAGTAGGGTTTTCCACCAATCCAATGCTTGCAATGGTAGTGTCGGTGTGCTTTGCCTCCTCTTCATCTTCACTCTTGATCTCCTTCTCTTGCCCGGGGTCTTGGAGGTCTTCCTCCATAGGCTCCTTCCCTTTATCCTTGGCAGACACCATTGTGCTTCTAAACTTTCAAAGAGTATGTCTTGGAAGAAACAGATCGAAATGAAAACACGATATACAAACCTCGAGGGATCCGGGGGGTTATATATTACGAAGTTTCATGTCAAAAGGAAGGTACTGGGAGAAAACGAGTCGGAGGCGGAGTCCGGAGTGGACTCACCACCTGGTGGCGCGGCCAGGGCTGGGCCCGCGCCACAGGGTGGTGTGAGCCACCTTGGCTCCGTTTCCATCCCTTTTTCGCTTCGTAACTTCACTTATTGACTAAAAACTGCAAAAATATAGCTGGATAGTATTTTCGTGGAACTTTTCTTACCAGAACTTTTACCTATTTGAAAACGGGCTCTGCAGGTCTCTGAATTTTGTATCTAGTAGATTCTTCCAGAGTCATCACTTGAATATCATTGGTATCTTCATCTTCATATGTTAGGGATATACTTTCCGGGTATCCTCACAGTTCCTCACTGACCAGGGTGGCCCACTTCGGGTTAGAGCTTTGCTTCACGAGCGGCCTAGTCAGGGAGAAAGACGGAGTCTAATCCGGCTACGGGAAGGCCTAGAAGAGTTACCGACTTAGGCCCATAATGTTACTTGTAGTTCCAGATGTACTCTGTAACGAACTCTTAGTCGTAGCCGGATAGATCTCTCTTGTAAACCCTAGGCCGGATATCTATATAAGCCGTCCTAGGGAGAGCCTTTAGGGCACCTAGCACTCAACACTATAGACCCTCAATAGTCTACAATCTCAACTCGCACAGGCGAACCCTTGTAACGCATATTCCGGCTCTACCGTATTACGGGATTGCTAGCAGGAGTAGGATCCGTTCAAAGCCGGCGGATTCGAACCTGGGTAAACTTGTGTGCTCACCCTCCCGGAACACCGTATGTCTCACACCCCTCTCTTCCGCACGCCTCGAGCACCCCCTCATGGCGTACTTGTCCACAATCCGACGACAGTTGGCGCCCACCGTGGGGCAAGTGAGCTTCGGATCTGCGTTCCGAGCGGAATCTGCAAGAATCGGAATCGGCGAAACTATCGCCGTCGGTCGCATCCTCTACGCCAGCGATGTCCCTCTCATCGTTCTCGACAAGACTTGGATTCCGGCTAGGGAGGCCGTGACTGCCTACACAATCATGTCTTTTGGCGAGATCGATGTTTACATCGGTTTCGCTGAACCTGCCCCACCCACCCCAGCGGTGAAGATAGAGGCAGAAGAATCTTCTGGGTCCCCTTTGTCCACAGAGGTGGCAGAATTCTGGATCTCAGAAAACCCTAATCCCACCTAGCCCACACCAGTTTCGAAGATAGTGGAGAAATCCGAGCCTGAAAAAGACCTAGCGATCCAAGTCGATCTAGAGTGGATCTCCCTGAAGAAGCCAGATCCCAGATGGACCCACCTGTGGAAGTCGAAATTCAGGAGGAGCTAGTCAACGACACTGATTCCGGCTCCGAAGACGCCGGGACAGACAAGCCTTTCCTGAGGTACACACTACGACGTATGATGCTGCAAGGCGCAAGCGCAGATGCAATTCTTGAGACCATCAAAAGTTTCGTCATGGCTGATCGTGAGGGCCGCAGGTACCTCAGGAAGCACGCGTCGCACTTCGTCAGATACGTGGGATTCGGATCCGGCTGTGCCGAAGAAGGAGAAAACACCGACTCTATGCTAGAGGCAATTGGAACAAAGCCGACGTACCCATATCCTCGGATGAATCGATGACATCAGCGGACTTCCGAAAGTTCTCCGCGGAATATGAAGAGGAGTATAACTCCAAGGCTGGAGAAGAAGGAGAAGCCATGGATGAAGGATCCGGGGAACACTCTCCCAAAGAGAGCAGGATGAAATGGACGTCGGAGATAATCCCGAGGTCCAGATGTCCGAATGTACCGATCAAATCTTGACTCCGGGAAATGGACCCAAAGCCGTCTTTGCTACCGGCGCTGCCAAGAAGCCAAAGAAGAAGAACAAGAAGAACAAAACCCCGAAAAAAGACCCTCTAGCAGAAGAGGTGATTGCCAAGGAATACGAAGAAGACTCGGATGGAGCACTTATCCCAGACGAGCCGAAAAAAGAAGAATCGATGGATGGACACGTGATCACCAAAGGTGCGCATAAGCTCATCGATGCTACATTAAACACACCTATTCCTATAGCTGCAGAACTTACTGCTGAAGAGCTGGACGAAAGGGCCCAAGCCCTAGAAGCGCGTCGTCAACAACTCCTGGATGAAGCCAAAAACATCGAGGAGGAGAAGAAATGCATGGCAACTAAGGATTACATGTCTCGGTTGCATCAGAAGACACGGAAGCGTCACACCAATGACAACCAATTCCCGCAGATCTGTTCCATCCTTTTCGGAGATGAGATGGGGAAGCCACGGAAAGATAGCAACGGATATTGGGTATATCCAACCCTAGTACAGAATACCGTGGTGGCCCGAGAAATTTTATCGGCTAATCCAGGACCAGAGGAGATCCGTTTGGGTATCAAACTACTCAACAAGGGACTGGAGCAGCAAAAGGTCGCCCTGTCTGGAAGTCAAAAACTAGTCTCGGATTCCAACCATTGTCGCACAGATCCGGCATGGGCTGACGTAAGACCCCATCGCGTCCCGGAGCAGTATCATCGCCCCGAACGCCGGGAAGACAATTATTCAAGAAACGGATCGTCAGGAAAGCATCACAGAACTGCGCGTGACTGGAGCAACATCGCCCCAGCGGCCGCAAAAGAGGCCATTGCTGCACTGAATCCGAGGAACCCTCCCCGAAGAGAGTCTAGTGATCAAAGGGGAGAACATAAAGAGAAACGTCGGGAGGAGAATCATCAAAAAATGCCACCTCCTAGACATGCAAGCCGTCTAGCTAACCCTCACCGTGGTGGGAACGACGGACGAAGGAACGATGGAAACCATGCTGGCACAAGCCGGCAGGGGGCTCGTCGTAGTGAAGACCCTCCCCGGAACCGGAATAATGACGCTCCGGACGGAGGCCGGCGGTCAGCCGGAAACAATTCAGCTGCCCCACCCTCTCCACCAAGCAGTCACCACAACGGCTCCCAAGGGGGACAAGGAGGACAACATGGCGGAGGAGGTGGTGGCAGAAGCCAAAGTCCGGCTCCAAGGCACCGTAGCCACAACCGACATTCGGGACGATCTCTATCCCCGAACGATGCAAGGCACAGGATCAACTCCAACATAGAGGCGCAGCGCCATGAAAACGATCATATCTACGTGGGCCCAAAATGCTTCGGACCACGCATCAGAGCTACAAGATTCCTGGAAGGATTTGCCATCTCAAGACATATCCAAGCCTACGACAGCATTGCTCGGCCAGATACCTGGCTACAGGATTTTTTCCAAGATTGCTGCATCGCTAAAGGCAGAAACAGCCTAGTCGCAACCCGATATCTCCCACTTATGTTGCGGAAGATGGCACAACCATGGCTCAATGAACTTTCGGAGAACACCATCCATAACTAGTATGACATGCAAAGTGCATTCGTTCGGAATTTCGAAGGCATATATCGGAGGGCCTGTACGGTCGGAGACCTACAGCATTGCACCCAGAAAGCTAGAGAAACTTGCCGGGATTACCTCGGACGATGGATCGACACCAAGAACTCCCGTGAAGGAGTAAACGATCAAACCGCGATTAAAGGTTTCATCGCAGGACTCCCAATTGGTCTACTACGTCACCGCTTGAAGTGTGACAACGTCACTGACTTGGGAGAGATGATAGAAACATCGAGTAAGTATACAGATGCTGACGACGATGCAGAGGGGTTGCTCAATGCCCTAGCTGTGCCTCAGTTGGCAAAACAACCAAAGCTTAGAAGCGCAAAAATACCTCGGAAGAGAAACCCAACACGGAAACAGTTGTGGTTACTGCTACTTTCGGGTCTGGAGGACGAGGAGGACGCGGCGGAGGCCACGGGCGTGGCCGTGGGACATCAAGGGTCCAAGGTAGAGGAGACCAGCAACTAGGAAAAACCTACTCTTGGGCCGACATTGCCAATAACCCATGTGTGCGTCACTTAGACGCGAATGGGGGATTTTTCCACAACAACGCTGAATGTCATTTAAATGACGACATCAAAAGAGATGATACCGCGGCCTACAAAGCTAAGCGGAAGAAGGGAAAGAAGAATCCCGAAAAAGAAAAAGAGACCAAGGAAGATTCTGACATGGAGGAAGCTGATGCTTCAAATCCCAAGTCGAAAGGGAAGAAAACTTTTCCCACCAAGAAGGACACTTACGTCACTTTCCTCGGATCTCAACCAGCAAAGGTCAAGAAAGCAGTTCTACACGAGCTCAACGCAATAGTTCCGGCTGTCCCCCAATACTTGGACTGGTCGGAAGTGGCAATCACATTTGACCGCGCTGATCATCCGCCTAAGTTGCACAGGCGAGGAAAATACTCCTTAATCGTCAACCCACTTATTGACGATTATGGTTTCTCCAAGACCCTCATGGACGGTGGTAGCAACATCAATACTCTCTATGTCGAAATGCTACGCCGGATGAAGATCTCGGAAACCTAGCTGAACCATAGCTCTGTGATCTTTCGTGGAATTGTCACAGGAAGACAAGCTAATTCCCTAGGAGAGATTACTTTGGATGTCACCTTCGGAACTCCAAAGAATTATCAGACGGAGGCACTTTCCTTCGAAGTGGTCCCGTTCAAGAGCGCGTACCACGCTATATTCGGAAGTCCGGCTTATTGGGCTTTTATGGCTCGTCCATGTTACATTTACAATATGATGAAAATTCTAGGTCCCAACGGTGTGATCACCATCAGGGGAGACCCGAAGAAAGCGCGAGAGTGCAAGGATGGAAATGCCGCCTTTGCCGAAGCCGTGCTGCACGCCCAGGAGTACCAGGAGATCAAGAAGATCATAGATCCGTCCGAGATGCCCGCAACGAAGGAGGTGACGAAGCCAGATCCGGAGTTCAAGGCATCAGAAGAGACGAAGAAGACGCTGTTGAAGGATGATGACCCCTCCAAGGTGACCCAGATAGGCGTAGGCCTAGGTAGCGCATAGGAAAGCGCGCTCGTCAAGTTCCTCCAAGCAAATCAAGATATCTTCGCATGGCAGCCATTTGACATGACCGGAGTACCTAGGGAACTTGCCGAGCACTCTTTAAATGTAAACCCGAACGCTAACCCGTCAAACAGTCCCTACAATGTTTTGGCGATGAAAAGCGTAAGGCAATAGCTAAGGAACTAGCACGGCTCGAGTTAGCCGGATTCATATAAGAGGTCATCCACACTAAGTGGTTGGCCAATCCTGTAATGGTCCCTATAAAGGACACCATTGATTTAAGGATGTGTGTTGATTATACTGCCTTGAACAAGGCATGTCCAAAAGATCCGTTCGCTCTGCCTAGAATTGATCAAGTTATCGATTCAATGGCAGGGTCGGAACTCCTCTGTTTTCTCAACGCATATTCCAGTTATCACCAAATCCGGATGAAGGAATCTGACAAAGTCAAAACTTCATTCATAACCCCTTTCGGAACCTTCTGTTTTGTTACGATGCCCTTTGGGCTGAAGAACACAGGAGCTACGTACCAGCGCACGATGCAGCATTGCCTCCACGACCAACTCGGACGCAATGTACATGCATACGTGGATGATATTGCGGTGATGTCCAAGAAGAAGGAAACGCTGATTTTTGACTTGGAGGAAACGTTCGCCAATCTACGAAAATACAACATCATGCTTAACCCGAAGAAATGCTTCTTTGGAATACCAGCCGGAAAATTGTTAGGTTTCATCGTGTCTCAAAGAGGCATAGAGGTGAACCGAGACAAAATCAAGGGTATACTCAATATATCCAGGCCAATTCGCCTGAAGGACATACAAAGATTAACTGGTTGCATCACTACGGTCAGTCGATTTGTAAGCCGGCTTGGTCAAAGAGCCGCACCATTATACAAACTCCTGAAAAAAACCAAGGATTTTGTTTGGACTGACGAAGCTGAAGCTGCACTACAAGAACTAAAAAAAGTACTCTCATCTGCTCCTATCCTTGCAGCGCCGGAACCTCAGGAACCGATGTTGCTCTATCTTGCTGCAAGTAATAAGGTTGTTAGTATAGTCATGGTGGTGGAGAGACCAAAGCAAAATTAGGAACACCTGGTGCAGCGTCCGACTTACTTTGTCAGTGAGGTCCTGACAGAGTCAAAACAACGGTATCTGCACTGTCAAAAGTTGGCTTAAGGTGTTTTGCTAGCATCTCGTAAGTTACGACACTATTTTCAGGAGCATCCAATTACCGTGGTGAGCACAGCTCCCATGAGAGATATAATCAACAACAGTGACGCCATAGGACGCGTCGACAAATGGGGCATAGAGCTTTCAACTTTTGATATTGAGTACAAACCCCGTACAACAATCAAATCCTAAATCCTTGCTGACTTTGTCGCTGATTGGACAGAGACAAAGGAAAATATGATCCTCCCTGAGTCGGAATATTGGACCCTCTACTTTGATGGGTCTAAGGCTCGCGGGGGCTCGGGGGCTGGCGTGGTGCTCAAATCACCCCAAGGAGATAAACTTTTATACGTGTTGCAGATCCACTTCACAGCGACAAACAATATTGCCGAGTATGAAGCACTGCTGCATGGAATCCAGATTGCTATGGATATTGGCATCCGACGTTTGATGTGTTATGGAGATTTGCATCTTGTTGCTCAACAAGTGTTGTATATTTGTAATGCAAATAAACACATGGCAGCATATAAAGCTGTCGTGGATGATCTATCTAAATCGTTCGAAGGGTTTGAGGTTCAACACATCCCTCGAGTAGAAAACGAGGAAGCAGATGCACTATCTCGGATAGGCTCTACGCAGAAAGATGTCCCGGATGGCGCTTTTTTAGAGCACCTCAAAGTTCCCTCAATAAAGGGAGTAGATGAGGAATATCTGACCAAATCTGACTCACCTCTAATAGAAGTTCTGGCTGTAATTCCCAGCTGGACTCAACCGTACCTAGATTATCTGGTAGATGGCAAGTTACCCAAAGACGAGGTTCTGAGCCGGCAGATTATCCGACGAGCAAAAGCCTATACTATTGTTAAAGGTGAGCTCCATAAACGGAGTGTTTTTGGGTTTTTCAGCGCTGCATATCTCTAGAAGAAGGAGTGGAAATCTTAAGAGAAATCCACGAAGGCGAGTGTGTTCACCATGCTGCATCGAAATCTTTAGTGGCAAAAGCTTTTAGACACGGATTTTTCTAGCTTACAGCTTAGGCAGATGCCAAACGATTAGTCAAGTCGTGCAAAGGTTGCCAAAAGTACGCCAAACAAGCTCATGTTCCGGCTGATCAGCTACGAACAATACCCATGACATGGCCTTTTGCGGTCTGGGGGCTTGGTATTTTAGGACCATTTAAACGAGCTCCAAGTGGATTTACTCACCTCTTAGTAATGGTGGATAAATTCACCAAATGGATTGAGGCGAAACTTGTCACGAGTTGTGATGGAGCAACAGCCAAGAGATTTGTCGAGGATGTTATAATCCGGTATGGTTATCCGCATAGCATTATCACGGACAAAGGGAGTAACTTTTCTATGGGAGAATTGGCTGAATTCTACAACGAGCAAAATATCCGGCTTGACATTGCATTATTCGCACATCCACAGTCTACCGGACAAGTCAAAAGAGCAAATGGTTTAATCCTACAAGGCCTAAAACCGAGACTCGAAGCACCACTACGATGTGCTGCGGGGGCTTGGGAAAAGGAATTACTCTCGGTAATATGGAGTTTACGAACAACTCCAAACAGGTCAACAAGATACACACCTTTCTTCTTTGTCTATGGTGCAGAAGCAGTTCTTCCTAGTGATTTAATTCATGCCTCTCCTAGAGTGGCCATGTATATTTAAGAGGATGCCGAGATTTCTCGACAAAATGATCTCGACTTAGTTGAAGAAGTTCGCCTCGTTGCTGAAATGAGATCTACAGCCTATCAGCAGAAGTTACACAAGTATCATAGCCAGAGAGTCCGAAATAAATCTTTCAATAAAGGTGATTTGGTTCTCCGGCTTGTGCAACAAAGAAAGCGCAAACTTTCCCCAGTATGGGAAGGTCCCTTTTTAGTTAGTCGAGTATTGCACAATTGATCGTACTACTTAACTGACATGAGGCCAGTAAAAGAAAGACCTGCTACTAAGAAGAGAAAGAGAGCTGGAGGCAGTACAAATCCAGATGAGTTAGACAGACCATGGAATATTGCTCAGCTACGTCCCTTTTATTCTTAGTTTATCCTTATTTGTAATCATATATATGTACATGCTCTGAGAGAAATAAAAGTTTTGGTTGCCTCAAGTTTTTCTGAGAAGTTTTTACCATCTTATTTCCGAATGTTCATGTCATAGTCAAAAATCCCAGAATGCTTGAAAGCACTTTACGTTCGTGTTCGTTCTAGTTTAGATTTCCGATTCTAAAATTGCTACCTTCGGGTATAACTCTAAAGTTTCTAGTCTTTACTTTGGTTATTTGTCTGATTGCTAGATGCGGGCATTTTCCGAGTAGTGAATTGTTGGTACTGGAAGCCGGCTTTGCTTCTGAGTTTAAACTGGTTTAGCGATTGAGCTCCGTTGGTCGGCAAGGTTTCCGGCAGAAGGTTTAGCCGGCTCACGAAAGGAATGAGGCGGAAAGCCAGATAAACGATAAGTATAGACGAAAAAAATACAAGTGCTTGTGTAAACATTTCAGGCACACAAAAAATTTAAAGTCAAAAGTGCTGAATAGATCAAAAGCTTAGCACTAGGAAAATAATATTACTATATATATACAGGCCCATCACGTTTTTCAGAATAACACAAATATTTCTGTTAATCTATGATGCATGAGAGGAAGGAGCTGCCGTCTCGCTGGATACGTCGCATTGATATCGTCCCGAGGGTGCGTTCATCGTCGGAAACTTCTGCTGAATCTTCTAGAGGCGGAGGTGGAGTATCCACGCGGGTGAAGAAAGGAGTCTCGTAGCTGGTCAAATCAGCCACGTGACACCCATATCCGGCGCAGGAGTCCATGATGGCTTGAATGTCCTGCTCCTGGCCGTCTTCATCTCCTTTGCAGTACCCTCTAGTCACTTGCCATATTTCCATGTTTCCATGGTGGCTCATGACCATGGTGAGAGCGTTTTGCGCCGCAGTCCACGCGTAAGACATGTTCCAATCCTAGACAAGTTGCGGCATTTCTTTGGCCTTGTCCCGCACCTGAAAATCCGACATGCTATGCATATCCGGAATCTTGAGAGCTTCGCCAATATCCTCAAGGGATTGGCGGAAGTCATGAAGAAGGTCACCGACTTGGGTAAGCCGGTGGGTGCGAGGCTTAGTAGAGGTGGAGTCCGTCAAGTTTAGAGGACCTGTAAACAAAGACAGTTAAAGAAAAATCCGCCATTGAAAGAAGTCGAAGAAAAAAGACAAGTCAGATAGATGGAACGTACCGAAAATGACGTCGTCAATTTTGGTCATCTCTTCCCGAAGACTCTGGAGTTCAGTCCGGAGCGTCTCGGGAAGGTAACTCTCTCTGCACAACTCATTATTGAGGTCCGAGATTTTTTGATCTTGAGCAGCAATCCTGCAATCACGCTCATCAGTAGCCATGGAGGAGGACTCAAGGATTTGAGCAATGCTCTTTTCATGATCCGCCTTGAGCTGATCCAGCTCTTGGCGAAGCTCCTTGTTCTCCACCACCAAAGTCTTGAGGTTCTCGGCCTCTTCAATCATAGCACAGGATTGTTTCACCAGTGTTGGAAGTCAAAAAGAACAATAGTTCAATGAAAAAATTCGACATTGAAAACAGAAAGACAAAGTTCGAGTCTCAGAATATTTACCTTCGGCTTCATCCTTTGCAACTTTCAACTCAGCATTTTTACGTCGGAGAGCTCTGATCTCTCTCCGCTTATCACAGACATTCTTCAAAAAATCCTGGTTATAGGAATATACTTTCTGTAAGTCAGAATACCCAAAGTCAGAAAGCTACTAAAGACTCGGGCTAATATTTTTGCTAATATCAGCACGAGCCTTTGGGGCTACACTAGTTCGTTCTTTGGCATCCTAAGGAAGCATGAACCTAGATTATTTATCCTACTTCATGCTTGGGGTTAGAGGATATGATATGAAATAAAGGAAAAATAGGAGTTGGAATTCTGACTTACATATTGTTCGCGAGTGAGTTTATCCAAACTCGCGTTCACTTCAACTGCAACAACCTGAGCGAGAGTCGGAGGGGTCACATGAGCAGTTGGAAGCACCCCGGACCTGATCCTGTCGTTGTGAAGAAGCACTTGTTCAAGAAGATTAGAGTGTTTGATGTCCTCTGCTTCTTGCGCTTCTTCTTAGGCAGATAAGGTACTTTTCTCCAGGCATTGCCTGGCCAGCCGCTGGATCTCTTCAGCAGATTTCCGGGACAGGCCAAACTTGGCAAGTCCCGGATTGCTGAGAACATTTTCGATGAAGGTTTCTGCCGAGGGATCATTACCCAAAGAGGGTTCACCCTTATCTGAACTTGACTCACCAATGGTGACGTCAGTTTACGATTCAAGGATCGCAGGCTCCGTTGAAGGAGACGGATCTTCTGCGACGACCGGAGAAGGGATGATCACCGGCGTTATGGAAGGTTGAGGGGCAGGAGTCGAAGGAGCCACGACAGGAGAAGCTATGATAAGCTTCGTCTGTCGTAGGGGCTTCGAAGAAGTTCCCTTCCCCTTGCCCTTGATGAGCGGTTGCTCGGAGAATATAGTAAAGTCGGAAATATTACATCTCGGAAGGAAATTCGAGTAAAGTGCAAAGGCGGAAGTTGTGATTGAAAGTTACCTCTTCACGATGGGCACCTCCTTTGTACCAACAGCCACTGTCGGAGCTTTGCGCTTTTTGAGCGCAACGTCCGGCAATGGTACCACTTCTGTCTGCTGAGAAAACTCTGGAGGATATCCTTCGAGCAGAGCAAATTCCGACTCGGGGAGCTCAGCAAGCTGAAAAGAAGAAAACATATCAGTATTGCAGTATAACTCAAAGATTGAAACACATAAAAAGGTGTACCGATACAAGCTTACAGGCACTACGGGGTTTTCTGCCGTATGCATATCCACAGAAATCTCCGGGATCCTCCTCTCGATCCGCTCCCTGATCAGCCATTTAATCTGGCTTATATAGCCCTGCATGGTGTAGGCTTTGGGCTGATGCGGAGGGAGTCTTCCTTGGACGCCATGATGGAGTGCATCAGTCGATCTCCGTGGTACTGAAGGGTCTGGATCCGGCTTGACACCCAGCATTGGACCAATTTGGATCCCTTCAGTCCCTTGTGTTTGATCAGATATTCGACCAGCCTCTTAGCGAGGATCGGATCGTCACTGAGAGCCGGAGCGGCCTCGTCCCATGACGGTTGGGCTGTGGCAGTAGCTTTGTCGGGAGCAGGAATATCCCTATGGTAAAAGAATGTGGCTGGCCATTGTTTGACCGAGTCACTAGCTAGGATTTTGGGATATGCGCGCTTGCGTCTAAGAGAAAAGCTAATGGTACCGGTGATATAAGGAACACCGGCAGTAATAGAGTTTCTCCGGACATGAAAGTAGTACCAGAATAACGTCAAACTCGGCCTAATACCGAGAAAGCCCTCACACAAAGAAGCGTAAGCGCTCATCTCTAAGAGAGAGTTGGGAGGAAGATGATGGAGTTGAACTCCGTATTTGTCAATCACCTCGGAGAAGAACTCTGAGGGAGGAAACGACAAACCTCTGTCGAGGTGGGTGCCGAAGTGGACCCGCTCGACGGCGCACGGGTTGGGGACCGTTTCCTCAAAGCCGCTCGACTAGTCGCCGGCGCGGAGGAGCCCTTCATTCTCCATGTTCTTGAGCTTCTCGTCGTCAAGCACGCAGGGGATCCAGACCCCGCGGAAGCTTTCCTTCTCCACCGCCGCTTCCGTTGCCACCGTCGCTGCCGCTGTCCCCAAGCCGGAAGAGGAAGAAGAAGCCATTTCTCCGGTGGGCAGATGACCTAGGATGGGCGGCGCTGGGAGTTTTTTGGGGGAAAACGGAGGAGCTCTGTGCGCGCGGGGGAGATTTGGAGGAGAGGAAAAGGCAAGGGAACAGGTGAACAAAGAAGTAGAAAATCCTAACCCCTTATATCCACCTAACGGCTCCAAGATTCGTGCAAATGCTACAGTGTAACTGCCACGTGTCGTGGAAGGAACTGGGAAGGACCCATGCGATGATTACATCGCCTCGATCTCCGCGCATGCATTGAAACGGCGCCTCCGTTCCGCGAACCGCGGAACCACCAACGGTCGTGCTGACAGACATCCTGTCAGATGACGTGACTTGACCATGACTTGTGTCAGGTGGCGTTAGAGACCAAATTCCGGCTTAGTTTGAAATCAAGCTGGAAAATCCGAGTAACTTGTTGATAGGTTCGACTTATTTTTAAGACCCGGTTCGTATTTTTTGTTGTGAAGTTTCAGGGACCCTTCAAGATTCTGCAAGCCGAAGATCAAGCTAGACAATGATAAATCGGACTTTGGATCTTGGAGGCCTCTGGGGGCTACTGTTGGGGATATACTTTCCAGATATCCTCACAGTTCCTCACTGACCAGGGTGGCCCACTTTGGGTCAGAGCTTTGCTTCACGGGCGGCCCAGTTAGGGAGAAAGACGGAGTCCAATCCGGCTACAGGAAGGCCCAGAAGACTTACCGACTTAGGCCCATAATGTTACTTGTAGTTCAAGATGTACTCTGTAACCAACTCTTAGTCGTAGCCGGATAGATCGCTCTTGTAAACCCTAGGCCGGATATCTATATAAGCCGTCCTAGGGAGAGCATTTAGGGCACCTAGCACTCAACACTTTAAAACCTCAATATTCTACAATCTCAACTCGCACAGGCGAACCCTTGTAACCCATATTCCGGCTCTGCCGTATTACTGGATTGCTAGCAGGAGTAGGATCCGTCAAAAGCCAGCGGATTCGAACCTGGGTAAACTTGTGTGCTCACCGTCCAGGAACACCGTACGTCTCACACCCCTCTCTTCCGCACGCCTCGAAGACCCCCTCATGGCGTACTTGTCCTCAATCTGACAACATCATACACTTATTACTTGAGTCATAAAACCCTTCTCTTCCTTATTACACCATTATCTCCACTTCCTGGAAATTTCTTTCACACAAAACTCCACATAGTTCTCATTAGCTACATTAGTATAAGTGAAGTGATAAAACCTTTTGAGTCCACTTTCAATTAAAAACCATCAAAACATAAGCTACTGTAGCAACTTCTTCCAAAAACCCAAAAAGAATTCAAAAAGGAAATCGATTAAAGAAGCAAATGAAAGAGTGGCTAAATCTATCAATACAGACCAGTAGGTAAAGATCAATTTTTACGAAAATCTTCTGTTGCTCAAATCAAAAAGTGCAAAACTAACGAAAGTTAAATAACAACCTGAGGCATAAGCACAAACAATTACACCTAAATCCGACATACAGAGATCTCTCACAAATTTTTACGGTGAAGCACAAAAATCTGTTTCGGGACAGCAACATCCCCAAATCTTACTTCTCTCTCATTAGAGGTTGATCTTGACACAAAAACCAAACAAAACGGATAAGGAGCGGTTATTACCAAAGTAATAACTTCCAAGACTCAAAGAAACAAACATAAACTGAAAGAAAAAACAAATTGGGTTGTCTCCCGAAAAAAAGCTCTTTCTTTATAGCCGTTAAGATGGGCATGATAATTTTGAAGATGCTCACATAGGAATATGAATTGAAGTGAAAGAGAGCATTAAGAAGCAAAAATACACAAATTTAAGTCTAACCCACTTCCTATGCAAGGGAACTTTGCAAACAAACAAGTTGTTGAAACCAGAGGCAACTTGCATAAGAAGGCAAAAGAAGTGCAACATAAAAACTTTCAGCATAAAACGAGGAAACTTAATATTATTGAGATACATAAGAACACTTTTTCCTCTCTCATAATAACTTTCAGTATCATGCATAAACTTAACAATATAGGTATCACAAGGATCATCATAACAACGATCACTTATTCTAACAGAAAACACATGACTACTAGCTCTCATAGCACCACTTTGTGAAACAATATTAGAGGTATCCTTACAAAGGATAGTGTGTCCCTCCTCTTCATACTTAGTGACAAACTCTTTCACATTTGCTATTATAGGTTCATCAACCCTTTGTTTATCAGGTTCAACAACTTTATTCATACTTTCATCTACCATACTAGACATCATAGAATGTTCCTTTATCTTAACTGGGAAAGGCATTTTCTCAATGTAAGGTTTATGTAAAACATGATTAGCAGTATAAACTTCCGTATTTCTTGCAGGAACACTCTTAGCAACATCTTTGTAAGGTTCATGATACTTATTCCACTTCTTTTTGGGCACTTCAATGTAGGAAGCAAAAGCCTCAAAATAAGAAGCAATAGCTTGAGAGTCTAGACCATAAGCATTTTTAATATTTTGAAAGTCATCAGTTCCCATAAAAGATTCAATGCATTCATAATCATAATTTATACCTGACTTTCTACCTTTGTCATTCTCCCAAGCTTCAGCATTGTCTTGAATATGGTCCAGAAGATCCCATTTAGCTTCTTCTTCCATGCGAGTGAATGATCCAGCACAAGAAGCGTCCAATAAATCCTTGTCATGTAGAGGGAGCCTTGCATAAAAGTTATTGATAATAATATTGTTGGGGAGCTAATGAATGGGACATTTGAGCATTAGTATCTTCAGTCTCCCCCAAGCTTGAGATGTACTCTCTCCATTAAGAGGCCAAAAGTTGTATATTTGATTCCGATCTTTATGAATCTCACTAGGAGGATAAAACTTTGAATAAAAGAGAGGCACTATTTCCTCTCATTCCAGAGCTTGACCATTCTTCAACAACTTATACCATTCCTCAGCTCTTCCTTTTAGTGATAATGAGAATAACTTCTTCTTAACTTGATCTGTAGTAATACCAGCACACTTGAACAACCCGCATAATTCGTGTATAAAGATCAAATGATCACCGGGATGGACAGTTCGATCCCCAACATAGTAGTTATCCATAACACGATCAATAATTCTTGTACGTATTTTGAAAAAAATCATTCTCAGCAGGTGGTGGCTTATCTACTACCTTAGCAGTGGTAGTAGCATTACCAAATAAGAAACTTAGCGAATTATCCATAACAAAAATAAAGCAACTAGGAGAAGTAAACAATACTCACAGTAGAAGTTTCCTTTACCATTTCCACTCTCCAATAGCGCTTCACTCCCCGGTAACGGCGCCAGAAAATAGTCTTGATGACCCACAAGTATAGGGGGTGTATCGTAGTATTTTCGATAAGTGTGTCAAACCCAACGATGAGCAGAAGGTGTTGGCTAGTGGTATGGATTAGGAATTCTCTGCAAATACTTAGCAAACGGATTTTTAGGGGTTTTCGATAAAGCAAGTAAACAATGTACGAGTAAATAAAAGACAGTAGGAATAAATGCAGCAAGTGGCCCAATCCTTTATGCAGCAAAGGACAAGCCGGTTGTATTACTTAAGATGACCAAACATTCTCGAGGACACATGGGAAGACTGTCAAGTGCTTTCGCTTCATATAGTTGATTAATCTCCTTTAGCTTGCTAAGTGTTGTGTGGGTGCACCTTTGCTAATGTACCTATCTTCCTAGGACTAATACATACTTGTGATTATACACCTTGCAAACATCTGTAAGTACAAGAAAGTAATTAAGGTAGAAACCTAACCACAACTTTAAACTCTAAGACCCTTACGTCCCTTGTTTAATGGTTTCCTAATGGGGTTCAGGTTTCTGTCACTCCGGCAACCCCTACGATTAGTAGCCAAATACACAATGCATTCCCCTAGGCCCATATAGGTGAAGTGTCATGTAGTTGACGTTCACATGACACCACTAGAAGAAGTACACCCCAACTTAAATAACAAACTATTGAATCTTTCTCAACACAACTCCACTACTAACAACATGACTTCTCCCATGTCCTCAAGAACAAAATGAATTACTCACAAGACATCACATGGATCATGATCAGAGATGGAATAATGATGTATAACAATCTGAACACAAACAATAATTCAATGGTTCACTCAATAGCATCAACTACAAAGAGTAATCAACATCGGGAAAGTTTCCCCTATGAACTAAAGCAAGATTCAACTCAATTGTTACAAAAATATGGAGATGGTGATGAGGGTGCTGCTGCTGATGATGATGGTGGTGATGATGATCCCGATGACGTCCAGTTTGATGGTGGTGTTGATGGCGACGATCTCCCCTCTCCGGGAAGGAATTCCCCCGGCAGAAATATATCTGCCGGAGAGATCTTTCTCTCTTGGTGTTTTCCGCCGCGCAGAGGTGGCAGAATCTTTCTGTGGTCGCTCTCCGAGTCTTAGGGTTTAGGGAGGATGATATACGCCAGAGGGGAGAGGCTGGAGTGGGCCAGGGTGGCCACACCACCTGCTGGCGCGGCCTAGGGCTGCCCGCGCCAGGGGGTGGTGTGGTCCCCCTGTGGCCCATCTCCAGTCCCCCTTCTGGCTTCCTTCGTCTTCTAGAAAAATAGGATTTTCCATAAATTTTCCTGGATTTTCTAATCTTCGCAAATTTTTCCTCCAAACAACACCTTTTCCATCAGAATCCTGACTACAACGTTCCATGCTCCAAAAGTCATCAACCATGCAAAAACAGATGAAATAGCGTAAGTATCACCTCTCAATACAAAATATATCAATGAATAACAGTGAATTATGACATAGAATAGTGATGCAAAATGGACGTATCAATGGCGGAGGAGGATACGGTGGCCACCGTCGCCTCCGAGGCCGCCGGCGAGGAGGCCCCCATCTCCACACCGGTCCCTCTCGACGCGTTGAAAGCAGCCGTCGTCCCTGTCCAGGCCCCAGTCGAGCCATCGATGGGACCGTCATTCCCGTCCAGGCCGCCGTCCCCGCTACCGACATAGCCGCCGACGAGGCCCCCGTGTCCTCGCCGGTCCCCCTAGACGCGTTGAAAGAAGCCGCCGTCCCCGTCCAGGCCCCAGTCGAGGCATCGATGGCAGCTGTCGTTCCCGTCCAGGCCCCCATCCCGGCTATTGAAGGAGCCGCCGAAGAGGAGCCCCCCGCCGGCGAGGAGGCCCCCGCCGGTCACAAGTAGATCAAGCACTTCATGGGCACCTACGCTCCAGATATGTACATCGCTCTTCTAAACCCCTACGACACCGGCATCGACGACCCATGGTCAGAGGTAACTAGGGTTTTCTCCCCTCCCCTGGTTCTTCTACCGTTCCCATTGTTGGATGCTAGATCTTGGTTTATTAGGATTCGCTTGTTCGCATTTCGATTGCTCGATCTTCTTACATCATCTACTCCCCTATTTTCCTTTTCTTCCAATAGGTTTCTGGCAGCGACGTCTGCATCGATGACGAGTCCATTCACACCAAGACTCATTAGGTGCTGAGGAGGCTGTGGGTCGGCTAGTATGACGCCTTCTTCGCTGGCGGCGACCACAGCTGCCCCTTCTGCAACGGGGTCGCCTTCTGCTGGGTGAGTCTCTCCTGCACCGACTTCAACTCCTTACTGAAGCATGTAGAGGCCCCGAGCTCTGGCATCCACAAAGGAGGCAAGCGCAAGACCGTGAACATCAACGCCTACATCGCTGAACATCGAGCTCTTACCATTCACCTCCGAAGCCTCTAGCGGGTGGCCATCAAAGAGGTTCGCATGCCTCTAATTAGGCCCAAGGCCCCCAAGATGAAGGGACTAGGCAGCAAGAAGTGGAGGAAGCACCAGAGGGACGAGGCAGAGGCGCGAACGCATGAAGGAGGGGTTGAATGTGTCTGCTGCTGCGGCGGTTGCTGCTGCTAAGCAGCTTCTTTTGATTTTCCATATTTTGATTGTATCCTATTTCTAGCTGAATGCATCGAACCTCGTTAAGCAACCTACTTTCTATCGCTATATCCTATTTAGTTGTGCACAGCTATATCTACATTTGTTTTGATTTCTGAATGAATGTATTCTGCCTTGTGTGATTTGCTGCTCTAGGTTTGCTACCTTATCAGAGGTAAAAAGAGGTCCAAAAGGGAACGAATTATAAAAGAGAGAATCTTCTCTAGATTTGCTACCAATTTGGGCAAAATTAAACATATCTGTTTAGCGAGAGAGGAAAAGGGTACTCTTTCAAACTGCTAGTTAACGAGCTACCATCTTGACAATCTACAAGACACATACATAAACATAACACAAAGAGGGTTAAATTTATTTTACTACTCTCACTTGAGGTGCTAGACATCTTGATAAGATAAATGAGTTCCACAAAATAGAAACATAACACTGAGAAGTAAAAATAATTCACTTCTCATCAGCCCACTTGAGGCGCTTGCCATCTTTCCTAGGCGACCAACTGCGATCATTCCAGGTTGATCTTACATTATTGGCACTCCACAACTCACTAAATGCTTCGTCCCACCTAGGATCTGACTTGCCTTCCCTATCTTCAGCGTCCTGCAACACAATTAGTGGTGCATCATAGACGTGATTATTGCCGCTAGAATATGCTCCCTCTCTGTTTGCTGCTTCAGCTGCAACCTCTCTGTCAGCTGCTTCTGCTTCAGCTGCTTCTGCAGCCTCTCTGTCAGCTACTTCAGATGCAGCCATTTCCTTTGCATATGCAGCTTCAAACTCAGCTATTCTGCATTTTCTACAAAGGGCTCCCCTAAGCTCGTCTTCCCTCCTGCAAATAGGGCAAAACACGAGGTAACGTAGAAAAAATGGATCTTCTTGTACAGCCGGTAGGTCACGTAAGCATCTATGGCTGCATACTTCAGGTTTATATCAGACAATGGCATCTCGTCCCAGAAATCGTGCCTATCCGTAGGGAAATCTGCCTTCATTCTGTCGTACGACTCATCGAGGATTCTAGTTGTGAGTGATGCCATTCCATCCTCCCTCGAGCCCACTAGGATCTTGACAAGACTCTGAATATCGATCCAGTTGTGCGCAGGAATTATAATTCCCTCTCGATAAGATTTCAAAAAATCAGTTGTATTGTCGACAGTGCAAAAAACAATTCCCTTTTCTACAAGGAACTGGCGCAGTGCCGGACAATTCCTGTCAGTCCTGAAAGTATGTAGTTTGTCATCATCAAAATTTGTAACTACAAATATTTTGTCATTGCAAGATCATCATCTGAATATAATTTTGAAAAGTTTAGTAAATGCAACATCAAGACTCTCAACATTGTCTTGTCATAATTTATTTGGTCCTAAATAAAACCTAGTAGTTGCAAGATGACCAAATGGATAAAGAACAAGAGGAGAAAACCCTAAAAGTGGTTAGCTACAGAGAGCAGATCTACAAACCAGGAGAGGTGGTAGATGAGGACATGTTTCCTCATGGCCAGTTGAACGACGGCGACTTCACTCCCTTCATATGGGAGCTCTGGGTGTACTCGAGGTCCAATCCCACAAACTTGTACATCCTCAGGACTCGCACCACTGTCTCCTCCTCATTGGTGTAGAAAACGTCTATCTTCTTATTGTGATGGGTAGTGAAGCTTGTCTCTAGAATGCGACGACCTTCCATGGCGGCAAGAGAAGACGGGAAGAAGACAGACGACAGGAAGAAGAAGAGTGGTTTCTGCGAGGCAGGGGAAAGGTGGAACCGTCAATGCGCTTTTAAGGTAGTGGTTAACAATGGGGACAGAACTCCAAAGAGAGACACGTGGCAGTGGCCGTTCCAGCTTCTGAGTAAACACAACCTGGGCAAACACGCCGATACATGTGCCCTGTTTTGTCACGTCAATACACTAGGAAGGGGGTGTTGTCCTATCCACTTTGCCAGGACTGCAAGCCTATGTGGCAGCCACCCTGCCTAAGCGACGGGAGCGACATAACGACGAGAACTGACAAGGGGGGGCAACTTGACGGCCGTTAGCCTGATATTTTGTATTGAAATGTAAAGTTGAATTCGTGCCAAAAAAGACCCTCTGAGTATTTGGCACGCCAACTTTGGGCAACGCAGCTGATTGTAAGCAACTTGGGTACCGCGTTGCCTGGACACCCCAACTTTCGAGCCACAAAATGATATTCTCCATTTGAGGATAGAGAAATGGTGGTTATATGGGCAAAGGAGGGAGTATTCGAATTAGATCTTAGCAGCATGAAGTCTAAGAATTTCAGATCTCATAAATGTTGGTGTACTTTACATCCCTACATTATGAACCCTGGTTAGTGCAGTCATTCATGTGCAACCCTTGCATTTTTGAACACCTATGATTTTGCTGATCATTTTGTTCATTTCCTTCAGCAACCGACGTGATTCAGAGTGCTAAATCAAAGAAACAAAAAGGAAGTCCTATCAGGAACACTGCTGATTCGGACTGCAACATCAAGGAGATGGAAAAACCACTCGGATGAACAAGCAAGACTTGTTTGGGCAAGGATGTGTTTGCCCAGGTTGTGTTATTTGGAGCTGCAGTCTGATATTTGTTTGTTATGGTAGCTAATGGAACTGTGGCGGCACCTTTGTTTGTGCTGCAGTCATAGCGGGAAGGGCTGGAACATTAGAGCTGTCTGTTCGTTTTGGGATCCTATGTGTGTCTGATAAAACATTTTTTTACATGATGAAATGGTGTTCTCTATATAGTAGTGTATGCGTCATGAGATCTTGCTTTATTTGTTCTACATATACTTTAGCTGGTCTTTGTGTTTTGATAGTATGTTGTAGTAGGAGTATTTGTTTCACAGCAGGCTTTTTTATTTGATCTGAATTAGTATTAACATTTAGTTAGTGCTTCCTGTAGAAGAGTCTATGCCGACACCTAAATAATTACTAGACCTCGATTGCACACCATTTTCACATGCTTGAATCAGAGCTAATTTAGGCATTTGTTTGTTGTTATGCAAACAAACATTCTTGTATCGGAGATCTGCATTTTCATATGCATGGTAGATAATCACTCTCCCTGACTTGGATCCCTGAAATAGAGGGAGAATGGCCTATTTTTTAAATTATTCTTTGTACAATCTCTAAATTCAAAATCATTGTCGACCGCCAAAACCTACCGCCTACCCATTTAAATCGGAGGCATGAGTTGATGTGAGTCTCGCCTTAAATTCCTGACCAGATGGCGTTCGAACTACAGAACATTTTGTAGTAATAAAAACTTGGCCGACAACCAAATTCAAAATCGTAATCGAGCGGGAAAATAACCCACCAACCCCGAAGCATTTCGCACCCCCTTTGTTTCAAACATTTTCAGGCAAAATCACCCACCAAGGTAGTACCATTTTTATATTATTCCATGCACCCTAGACAAATTTAAAATATGAGTCAAGCGGCAAAATTTACCGCCTATGCTGTGTGAATGGAAGGTATCCAAGTTTCTGTGCAAAACAATGTTTATGGATGATCAGTTGATGTGACTCTCGGCCTTGAATTCTTGGACAGATAGCGTACAGTCTACTACCTTTTTTCTATTAGTTGATGGAGGCTATCCAAATTCAAAATCTCAATCGAGTGGTAAAATCACCCACCTGCCAAGCATTTCTCGCCCCACCGTTTCAAAAACTTTGAGCAAAAATATCCCACCGACTGGGGGAGTACCATTTTTCTATTATTTTTATTAGATGGGCGCAAGCCAAATTCAAATTCTCAATCGAGCGGAAAAACCACACACCGACCTTGAAGCATTTCCCGCCCTTCCTTTTCAAAAGCATTAGAATTTAAAATTCCAAATCTATCCATTGTTCAGACGGCAAATGGGCATGCTAAAGTCGGTAGCTCGGGGGCACGATCATAATTATTTTTTCTGCTCACCTCTATGGTCTCGATTCCCCCAGTTTTTCCCATCGACCCTCCCAAAAATCCCAAGCTCATATGTCCGCTCCACAACCACCGCACACACTGGCTTGATCTGCGGTTTCGTGCACCGCCGCGCAGCCGCTGCGCCATCGCTCACCCACCAGATCTAGGAGCTACGGTGTCGTTCACCATGCCGATGGCGTCATCGACTCTCTAAGCTCTGCTTCCTCACCGTCGGAAGCTACCCAACCGTACCGTATCCGCTTCACTGGTGTCCACCGGGCGTGATCTAGTTCAAAGAGTTCCATGTCCACTGCTCCATACCAGCTGCACGGCCGTTGCCATTCACTGCACCGGATCTGCCTCAACGACGCTCTCATCCACCGCTTTCAAGCCGGCATCGACCGCCCAAAATCTTCTTCCCCGACGCCAACATCCACCGCAACCGCAGCACCCTCGGTGATCTGGACATCACTCGCACAATACCGATGATGCTTAGACGCCTCTCCGACCAAGGTTAACCAAATCTCCAACCCGTTTTTGTTTTATGAGTGGTATAACAGGTTCAAGCCTATCGTAGTGAACTACATTTTTGTAATCGTGGTAGTACATACAAGTCACTGGGCATCCATGTTCTTCGTGCTAGTACATACAATGTCATTAGACATGTTGGTTTGTATTCGCTGCTCTACAAATATCAATTCATGCACATGTCTGTTATTTTTTCATGCACATGGTCTAATCTTAGCTGCTCCATACACCAGTAAATGCCTGCTATTGTGTATTTCTTACAAAATGTAATGTCAGTGGAAAACATTAGTGTGGATTCCCTGCTACACAGTTTCTGACTCTATCTGGTTATTCTGAGCTAAGTTCCTGCTATTATTTCCTCCCTGGCATTGTTCTGCTATCCTGTGGTACCTGTTCAAACTCTTCGTACTAGTTCAATTATAATTTTGTTGTTGCCATCTGGTTCTTCAAAAGCTGCAACACTGACTATTTTCGTTTTCTTTGCGTAGAGCTCAAAAAGGCAACACTGAACATGTATTTTGCACAGCCTACTGGTCCACCAACGATGCCATTATATATTTTCTGTATCTGGTGCTGGTTCGTCCTAATCAACGGCATAATTATTCTTTACTGTATAGTTCATTCGTGTTTTCCATTCCTGCTCAACAAGTTCTGGTATGATGCGGTCATAATTTCTATGTGGTTCATTCTTAGCTATGATAGTAACTGCATGCCATTGTGTAGCTCACCGCAAATTCCGAGTCACCCAATGTCTCTTGCATTCAAGGAGATACCACTTCTTCCATATATATTTGCTGAAATGACCTGGCTAGTTTATACTGAAATTCTAAGAAACACTTTGTTTGATTGCTCATTTCATTGTTGGCATACTTGTCTAATGCTTGTTTGTCTTGTTCTACACGTTCACAAGCCACACCATTATATCTCATATCTGGTTCTGATTAGGCAAGGACATAACTATCCTCTACTATATAGTTCATTCATGGTTTGCATTCCTGCTCTACAAGTTTGTATTATGCAGTTATAATTCCTATATGGCTCATTCTTAGCTATGAGTAGTTTGTCTTCTTTGCTGTATTAACTTGATATTAGTTAGTTTCAGACTGCAATTCATGCTACGCCACCAAAGAGGGGACTACAAGATCATATCTCAAGGTGGTTTTCCAATGTAGTTGTCACACTCAAAGGGAGATGCAGTTGAGGGATTGAGAAAGCAAGTTGAGGACTCTACTCTGAACTTGATTAATAACTGAAGTGCTAAATTTTCTTTCCCTTTTGTTTATATTTTGTAATATTTTTAAGAAGTTTGCAGCTGATGTAAAATCTAGATAACTCACATAGGACATGTAGGCATTTAGTTGACGCCGTCCACGCATGGATGTACCATAACTGCACCTGCCGGGTTGATCAGGTTTTAGAGTTACCGAAACAGTAACTATAACTGGCCAAAACATTAACATGACAAAACAGTGACAGAGCAAAATAGCAACGGTAACTGGCTAAAACAGCAATGTGACAAAACAGTAACACATTGGACCAGTAACAGGCCGAAACAGTAACATGCTAAAAGATTACTAGGTCAAAACAGTAACAGGCCAAAACAGTAACATGACAAAACAATAATATGCCAAAACAGTAACGGGTCAAAGAGTAGCAGCCAAAACACCAGCAGACCAGAACACTGGCAATCCAGCAAAGTAACATGCCTAAATACTAATAGACCAGAACAGTAACATGCCTGAATAGTAACAGGCCAGAGCAAGGAAAACCAGCACAATAACGGGCTAGAACAGTAAAGGGCCACAAGAATAAAGGACATGAATAGTAACAGCCAAAACAGTAACGAGACAGAATAGTAAAAGGCAAGAACAATGTCAGACCTTCTCAAAAGTGGGCCATTCGTAGGCGCCCCATGATGAGCTAGGAGAACAGTGAAGGGCTGACCGTGGGCTTTAACAATATCGGGCCTACTTGTCGGAGCCTATTAACGGGCTGCACAGTATTCAAAAAGTGTGGGCTTTTCTAGGACGAAACAGTAACGGGCCTGACATTCACGGGCTGCTGCTGGCCACATCGTTGGGCCCATTTCAAACATTGTTGGGAAAAACAGTAATGGGCCATAATCTTATTGGGCTCTCTTGATGGGCCGACCCACTTAATTATGAGCAGGCCTTGGCTGGGCCTAGCTTCTACCACAGTTTCCGTGGCCGTTAATGGTGGTAACCAGCCATTAACGGTGGGTGCCACGTGGCATTTTGCATGACGTCAGCAGTCAACGCGGCTGACGAACAAATCTTCGACGGAACAAGTTTTCGTGGCTGAAGAGTGCGATCCGCCACGGTTAGGAAAAAAACGTGGTAGATTCTTTTGTGACGGGGCTTTTACCATGACGGACATCCATCGTAGAAGACTTTTTAGCCATGAAAAACGGTACTTCAACCACGAAAATCGTTCGTTGTAAAAGCCAACTTTTCTTGTAGTGTTAGTCCCCGAAGCTAGTGCGGTCTTAGCAACTTCAGCTAATAAGGCCACAGCAGGTTCAACCTACCAAGTTTTGCGCTTTCCTCACCAAGTTATCCTGTAACTCGACTCCCTTGGCTTGACGTTACCTCGGATCATTCCGAGTTGTTACTCGCTGGCCGGGTTATATTCTACTTGTCCAAGTCATCTTTCCTTCTCTCGTACACTTACCCACGTCCTACGTGGAGGGTAATCATTATTTCGCCTCGTTTTAAGGGCTCACGCCAGTTACTGCGCTGGTTACTATATTCACTGTCAAGAATAGCTGATGCAAATGTCACATCGTGGCAACCTCCTCGTCAACTGTATCACCAAGTCACATCGTGGGATCCGCTGCACCCTGTGGCCCTTTGGGTGGCATGCGTCTGATTGGTTGACTTAGTAAATACACGGCCACTCTGTGTGGCTCCACCGCAGTGCTGGATCTCACTACTCTCAGGGGCGTGGTTAAATAGGGGACAAGGGCACCCCTTGGGGATTTTCCCCCACATCACACGCGCTCGTGCCCATCTTCTTCCTTCTTTCCCACAGCAATACCGCTGTCGCCGCTGCTTCTTCTCCACATAGCGCCACCGCCGCCGTGCTATTCTTCCATACTCGTGTTGTCTCTCTTGTGCAACCTTGCCGTTACGGGGCCTCGCCAGTCCAGGCCATTGCCCCCCACCACAGATTGTTTCCACGAGGACATCGATTTAGAAATGACGGAAGAGCAAATCACCATTGCCGAAGGGGAGGAGGAGGAAGGCGAGGTGCACGAACGCGGCGACTGGGATGGCTCATGGGTCTGTCAAGACCACCTTGACTGGCTCTACCAGACCCGCCGCATCGTCGCAGGAGTCACTTGCCGCCTCGCCACACAGGAGATCGCGCCCTCTCCCAATCCGGGTGAGTTTGTGGTCTTCTTGTCTCACTTCCAGCGTGGTTTCGGCCTCCCCATTGGTGACTTTTTCCATTGGTGACTTTTTCCATGATTTCATCAATGTTTATGAGATTCAACTGCACCATCTCCCGGTGAAAACCATCACTTCCCTTTCTTACTTCGCCTCCAACATTGAAGGATATGTCGGCCTCTGGCCTACCAAGGAGCTTTGGATCAAGTTCTCTGCCCTTCATAAAAATGTCATTCCTGACCCTCATCTTGCTCCTGCCGATAAGTCCTTAACCCAGTGCGATGGAGCTTCTATCTCTCCCCGTAAAAACTCTGCCTTCCCCCGGATCACATGCCTCGAATCCTGCAAAGGTTGGCCCGGACATTATTTCATGTGAGGAATAATAGGAATTAAGACCTGATCCAGCTGCTTCCCTTCAAGCTGGGTGTTCTGGTTACCTCCTTGTGGGACTGAATCCCAAGGCAGGCAACGACTTTGGCGAAACAAGTGGACAAGTGAATCAAGGAGTTGAAAAAGCTAGGGCTGCACGGTGAGGACATGATGATCACCTTTGTTTGCAACCAGATCTCCACTCTCTAGAAGCGCACACACAAGATCTACCACATGAGTGGTCACCTTGACCCCAATCGCACTTCCTCCTTCGAGCTTAACAATTCTGACATATTTCACCGAGCCAGGGCTATCTTTAAGATAGAAAAGGAGTTCATCGAGTAGTGGAAGTGGGGGCTGGAACACTACTGCCAGGATAACTTGCCTCCTCCGGTATTTTCCTTATCTGATCCTCTTTCCAAGTTTTGTCTTATGTCAGAAAACTCTCTTACTCATTTCTTTGTACCTTTGCCTCTAGTTATTTCTTTAGCAAACCCTTGAGGATGGTTCGGTACCATCTCTCAAATGGGGGAAGGACTTCCTAGTCCCGTACACAGTGGAGCCAGACACGGAGATGTTCCTGCCCACCCTGGATGGATCCAGACAAACCTCTGGTAAGGCCTCTTCTTTAAGGGATTGGCCTGATGATGACGACTCCGATGTTGAGATTATGGAGGTACTTGATCCGGTGCCCATTTCTTACGAGTTACCTGTTGACTCGTCGTCAGCTAACCCAGCCGGACAAGTCCACGAGGATCCTCCTCTTGTCGTGGGTGACCCAGTTCCAGCCCCCCGAGAAATGACAGGCAACCTTCGCTACTGCTTCTGAGGCACCTCCGCCCAAGAAGAGGCAAAAGAAATCTAGCAACAAGGGCGCCAACAAACCCGAGCCCAAGGTCAAGACCATGGTCCGGAGAGCGCCCCGGCCTAGGGAACCTCCAACCTCATCCGAGTAAGTCCTTTTCCTTCCTTGTCCATTTCCGGATTGTACTTCACTATCTTCACGTATTTCTTGTTTCTCTCTTTTTGTTATAACTTGTCCTTCTTTGTCTAATTCGGCAGGGCTGCCAAGGGGATCCCCCAGAGTGGTTCCAGCATCGCCTCGCCTATGCGGAGTGCTCCATCTCCCTCCCCCCACAATGATGACGTTTGCCCGCTGAGCCCTATTCAAGAGAGCTCAGCGGTCGCTCTGGATCTGAGCCCACCTCGTCATGAGGAGGGCAACGTCGGTGTGGGGGGAAGTGGGGCTGCCGAGGATACGGCTATGCTGGATCTCCCCAGCTCCTCTTCGACTCAGCAGCAAATCACCATCACTGAGGTGCCAGTTTCATCAGCACCGACCCAAACCTCTTCTCCACCAGTACCAGCATCAGCTCTAGCACCAATACTAGTACCAGCACCAGCACAAGTACCAGCATCAACACTAGCAGCAACACCAACACCGGTATCAGCACGAACACCAGCAGCAACACCAACACTAGCGCCATCACCAGCACCAGCACCAGCACCGACACCCAAAAAGCCTCAGACATCTTCTTCCAGATCAACTCCTTCCATCAAGGACATATTCCAACCAGCATCTCAGGCTCAATCCGGAGCACAAACTTGGGCTCCTTTGAAGCGGCCAAAGTCCGGCAGCAAAAGCAAGAAGGTTACCGAGGTTGCCAAGGGCCAAGCTTCAAAAGGCACACACACTGAGTCTAGACAACGAACTCTCGTGTCCATGACAAAGAAGGGTAGCGCCGCCGCTAGCTCATCTACTGCCGGTCTGACAGTAGCAAGAAGCTTACCTTGCACACCAGTCCAGCTGCTACCCAGATTGTGACGCGAGAGGCCCATGCTAAAGGTCTAGTGGTAACCCAGATGCTCAGTAGGGTGAGTTATAGCGAGACGCTCATTGAATATGTTAATAATTGGAATGATGCCGAGTTCATCAACCCCAAAGATGATCTCCCGGAGAAGTTTGGTCCGTCTGAGTTCAACGCCCAAATGAACACTACCACCAAGGCATTTCTTTTGCTGGCCGAATGATGGAGGTAAACACTTTTCCTTCATGCCTTTAATATGCGCAAATACTTAGTGATATACCCACTAGTCCCCGAGTCTCTGGGGGAGTAATTTGTTACTCAGTCGGATGCTCTTAGAGAACTAGCGCAGGTCCTCAGTAGCTTTAGATATTCACACACCTAGAGCCGGGTTAAGTTCCACTTGGCCCAGATCTTGCAAACTTCAGATATTCACACACCTAGAGTCGGGTTAAGTTCCACTTGTCCCAGATCTTGCAAACTAAGAATATTCACACACCTAGAGCCGGGTTAAGTTCCACTTGGCCCAGATCTTGCAAACTTTCGAATATTCACACACCTAGAGCTAGGTTAAGTTCCACTTGGCCCGGATCTTGCAGACTTCAAATATTCACGCACCTAGAGCTGGGTTAAGTTCCACTTGGCCCGGATCTTGCAAACTTCAAATATTCACATACCTAGAGCCGGGTTAAGTTCCACTTGGCCCGGATCTTGTGATCTTCGAATATTCATACACCTAGAGCCGGCTTAAGTTCCACTTGGCCCGGATCTTGTGAACTTCAAATATTCACACACCTAGAGCCGGGTTAAGTTCCACTTGGCCCGGATCTTGCAAACTTCGAATATTCACACACCTAGAGCCGGGTTAAGTTCCACTTGGCCCGGATCTTGCGAACTTCAAATATTCCTTCTTATTCCTGAACTAGCATTTGCTTCTTTTAGATCACCACCAACCACCGAACTGCCGAGTTCCAGTATCTGCTAGACACACACAAGGACCTTCGCTCCAAGCATATCAAACTAATTACTGAGCTGAAGAAGAAGTGTAAGTTATTTCACGTAGGATCTTTACTCTTACTGTCCTACCTCATGTATTGTCCGAATTAACCTACTATCCGGATTGTACAACCGAGGTTGAAGTTAAGAACACCATCATGAGGAAGAACTTGGCCGAGATCACAGGTAACTCATCTTAGTAACTTAGCCTTTGTCTACCCTTACTTTGACTTGGTAGATAATTATACCTCGGCTCTACCGGGTCAATCAACTATTGCAGTGACACTTCAAGATAGCGTGCATATGCCTGACATGATGCTTCACTTTCTCGAACAAGCAGGAAAGCATCAGGCCGAACTTAAAAAGAAGGATGATGAAACCGCCAAGCTTCTCCTCAAATACGATGAAATAACTCGGTTGAACGCTGAAATCCAGAGGCTCAAAGATCTTCATAAGGCTGATGTCGTGGTGGTGTCACGGCAGATGCCATGGATAGGCTAAAGGTGGGGACTAATACATGCTAGGGGAATCCAGGGAGGGATAGTGAAGTTATTCTCCACACAGATGTTTATATTGCTCTGTCTCCAAGATTACAAGTGCTCCTTGAGCTGTATTGGCGAGAGGAGGAAGAAGGAGGTCTCTTACTCTCACCCACAGATAGCACCTAAAATCCTAGCACCAATAGAGAAAATCCCATCAACTAGAGATCACCCCCCCTTCTACTGAGACACTAGCCCCTCTTTTATAGAGGGAGCTCGGGCTCTGCCTAGGGCATACGTGGAAGCATATTCCTAAGTATATGCTTCCCCCCAAAGTAGCAAGCCAACCGGGGTGCTTTTCCCACGCGTCACTCATGCTTTAGCTACGTGAGCCTCTGCGGGGCCTGCGTCAGCCGACATGGGCGTCGTCACCCTTGTCGGCCACGCCTCGGTGGTCCTGTCCTTGCTTGCTTTGCTCAGGTAGTGCGTACCGGGGCTTCTTTTGACCAGCGAGACTCCTTCCTTCTCCTGGAAGCTAGATATAGCCCCGATCGTGGTTGATCCGGCCACACCTGTTCCTGCATACAAGTAAAACATGCACTTCCAACATACTTCTTAAGTCAGATGAGACTTAGTTAGGCGAACGCCCCTTGGTCCGGGTTACCCCGTGATTCGGCCTGCCTAGAGGTGACCCGGCCAGCATCCGCTTTGACCTTGCCGAACCTCGGCTAACTTGGCCTTTATACCCCGGCGTGACCCTACCCGGGGGTATCCCCCCAACATTAGTCCCCGAAGCTGGTGCGGTCTTAGCTGCCTTGGCCGCTGAGGCCACATCAGGTTCAATTTCAAGCTCCAGTCGTTATTTCCGAGTTACCTCTTTACCTCAGATTATATGGATTTACATTCCCTTTGCACATTCCAAGTTCTCACTTGCCGGCCGGGTTACCACTTTAACTCGGACCTCATGGTTTTACTTTCCCTTCGCACATGCCAAGTTTTCACTTGCTGGCCGGGTTACCATAGTTCCATCCGGGTCTTGTTTCCTTCTCTCGTATGCCAACCCATGTGAAGGGTAATCATTTTGTCGTCTTATTTTAAGGGCCTGCACAGTAACCGCCGCAGTAATTGTCAGTTATCACTGTGTGCGGGTCACGTCATGCCTGCCTCCTCGTTTCTCGCATCACAGTGTCACGTCATAGGATCATCTCCGCTCTATGGCCTCCTGTGTGGCTCCCCTCTGATTGGTCCGGACAGGCGATACATGGCCACTACGTGTGGCCGGCCCGCAGGGCGCGATCCCACTCACCCCTGGCGAGAGTGGTTAAATAGTGGAAGGGCGCGTCCCTTAGGAGTTTCCTCCCTTTGCGCCCCTTTTCCCATTGCCCTTTTCCTTCTTCTTCCTCGCGACCACGCCGCCGCCAGTGCACCAAATAGCAGCGTCGCTGCCGCGCTTCTCCGTCGCACCTCTGCGCCGTCGCCACCGCGACGCAAATCTCTCGCCACGGGTCCTCGTCAATCTCGGCCACTATCCCCCGCCGCCTCTAGCGCGAGCGAGGGCCTCGAGGACCAGATGACGGAAGAAGAACTCATCGTTGCTGAATAGGAGATGGAGGAGGACGCCGCGGCGGCGGACCGCGGTGCGTGGGCCGGCTCCTGGGTCTGCCAGGACGACCTGGACTGGCTCTACCGGACCAGATGCATCCCCGCTGGCGTCGCTGCTCGTCTCGCCTCCGCCAAACTGGCTCCCTCACCCAATCCGGGGGAATTCGTCGTGTTCTTGTCTCACTTTCAACGGGGCTTCGGGCTACTGGTGAGCGATTTCTGCCAGGATTGGCTCAGTACCTACCAGCTCCAGCCGCACCATCTTCCAGCCAATGCCATTACTTCTCTCTCTGCCTTTGCTTCTAGGATCGAAGGCTACACCGGACTGTGGCCCACAAAGGAGCTGTGGATCCGGTTTTTCGGCCTTCGTCGCAACGTCATCCCAGACATCCATGCCGATCCGGAGGGCAAGCGGCTCACTCAGTTCGGAGCGGGTTCCATCTCACCCCGGAGATTTTCCGTTTTCCCCCGGGTCACTGGGTTAGAGACCTGCAAAGGGTGGGCCCGGACCTTTTTTTACGTCCGGAACATAGGCTGCTCCCATATACCCCGGGTCCACCTAACCCGGATCTGTGGGACACCGTCCCCAGGAGGCCCACCGCCCTGGCCAACCAGGTCAACAAAAGGTTCGCGGAGCTGAAGGAGCTCGGGCTATGCAACGAGGATTCCATGATCACTTTTGTTCGTAACCGAATCTCCCCCCTCCAGAAGCGCACCCACAAGGTGTGCCACATGAGCTTCGGCCGCGACCCCAACCGGACCTCCTCCTTCGAGCTGAGCAACACGGAGATTTATCACCGGGTTAAGGCTCTCTTCACCACCCACAAGGACTTCTTCTCTGAGTGGACGTGGGGAATTGAGCATTTTTGCCGGGACCGGCTTCCTCCCTTGGTAAGTTTCATGCTGCAAATTTACCCTGGATTAATTACATGTCGGTTATTGTTGTGTTTTTGACTTATTTTGTTCATTCCTTTGCTCAGCAATTTCTTCAGCAGACCCTTGAGGACGGCATCGATCCGACCTTAAGTGGGTGCCGGACAGGCAGACTCCGGATGAGGAAGAGCCGGACCAGGAGATGTTCCTCCCGATGACCGACGCCACGAAACGACCCACGGGTAAATCCTCTTCTATTAGAGATTAGCCCGATGATGAAGATGACTCGGATGTTGAGGTGATTGAACCTGTTGAGGCTGTCCCTCTTTCTTTTGCTTTTCCGCCATCAGCTCACCCCGGTGGTCACATCCACGAGGATCCTCCCCTCGCTACTGGCGAACCTGTTCCGGTGGCCTCGAAGAAGAAGCGCGGGGCTTCCTCAAGTTCTTCCTCCGGACCTCCCCAGCCCGCTAAAAGGCGAAAGAAGTCCGGGAACAAGACCGCCTCCAAGCCGGCAGGCAAGGCCCCAACACGAAGGGCTCGGAAACCCAAGGAGGCCGAAACCTCGGATGCGTAAGTCATTCTTTCTTCTGTAACTTGTTCTTTCTTACTTCGTTGTAATTTTTCTTCTGACCTTATTTGATTTTGCAGGGCTCCGATGGAGGTCCCTCAAAGTGGATCTAGCATCTCTTCACCTCTCCGACCTAGCCCTTCTCCCTGTCGTGATGACGAATCACATCCGCTGAGCCTAATTCCAGAGGGTTCTGCGGCCGCTCCGGGTTCTGCTCAACCTCAGCAAGAGGAGGGTAACCTTGGAGCGGGGGAGACCGGCCCGGCCGAGGCGACGGCATCCACCACCTCGGCAACGCCGCAACCAGCAGCCACTGAGGCTACCTCGGCCCCAGCACCAGTTCCAGTACCAGCAACCAGACCAGCACCAACTCCAACTCCGGCATCAGCACCAACTCCGGCTGTGAAAACATCGGCAGCGGCACCAAGTCCAGTAACAAGAGCATCAGCACCTAGCTCCTCTGCCTCGTCCGAGTCTTCTCAACCTCGGCGAGGAGCTACCCGGCCACTCCTAAGGGGAAATCCGTTGCAACGGCTTCCTCTTCCCAGCAAGCCAAGGACAAGAACGCTCCGGACGTTGCCAAGCCGACATTCGTCGAGGCTGGGCAGCGTACCCTCGTATCAATGCTTCCTAAGAAAGCTCCAGCCTTGAAGGACGCCCCTGCCGAGCCAACTGATGCACAACAAATGGTTCTGCACACAAGCCCAGCCCTTGCCTTGATTGAAGGGAAAGAAGCGCACGCAAAGGGCTTGGTGGCGCCCCATATGCCCAGTGGTGAACGGTACCCTCCGAGCCTGATAGAATTCATCATGAACTGGAATAAGGCGGAGGTCGTTCAAGACCCTGATCTCCTGGAGAAGTTCGGCCCCGCTGAGTTTTCCGCTCAGATGAACACAGCTGCAAAGGCAATTAACCTCGCCGGGCGTATGATGGAGGTACGCCGCTTCCCCTTTACATGTTGTAGATAATAACCATTAGTCCCTGAGCCTTCGGGGGAGTACCTTGTTACTCTGCCGGATGCTCTTTAGAAAACTAACGTAGCTCCATGAGAACTTCAAATATGCACACACCTAGAGCCGGGTTAAGTTCCACTTGGCCCGGATTTTAGTACACTTCGAATATGCACACACCTAGAGCCGGGTTAATTTCCACTTGGCCCAGATTTCAGTACACTTCGAATATGCACAAACCTAGAGCCGGGTTAAGTTCCACTTGGCCCGGATTTCAGTACACTTCGAATATGCACACACCTAGAGCCGGGTTAAGTTCCACTTGGCCCGGATTTCAGTACACTTCGAATATGCACACACCTAGAGCCGGGTTAAGTTCCACTTGGCCCGGATTTTAGTACACTTCGAATATGCACACACCTAGAGCCGGGTTAAGTTCCACTTGGCCCGGATTTTAGTAAACTTCGAATATGCACACACCTAGAGCCGGGTTAAGTTCCACTTGGCCCGGATTCAAGTACACTTCGAATATGCACACACCTAGAGCCGGGTTAAGTTCCACTTGGCCCGGATTTTAGTACACTTCGAATATACATCGAGCTAACTTGTGTTTGTCCCTTTCAGGTGACCACCAATCGCCGGAGTGCTGAATTCCAACGCTTGCTGGATACCCACAAGCTGCTACGCGCCAAGCAGGCTGCACTTATTGTGGAATACGAGAAGAGGGGTAAATTTCTTCCTTAGTGCTTCTTCGTTTTGCTTCATTTTCCTTTGCCGGACTAACCTCATCATTCGGTTTCTGCAGCTGGGGTGGAAGCTGAGAACATCATTATGCGCAAAAATCTGGAGTAGATCAAGGGTAAGTCATTTCTGTCTGACTTTGCCATGCTTTCCATTGCCTTTTCTCCTTGGCTCTGCCAACATTCATACCTCGGCACTGCCGGGCCAACACACTATTTCAGCATCGCTTGAAGATAGTGTGCCCGTGCCTGATATGATGCTGCATTTTCTCGAACAAGCAGGGTAGCACCAAGCCAAGCTAAAGAAGAAAGATAACGAGCTCACCCTCCTCCGAAGCAAGGACGCTGAGATTGCCAAGCTCAAGGCAGAGATGGAGAAGATGAAGGCCCAGCACCAATCCGAACTTCAAAAGGCTGGTCAGAACTACACAGAAGAGCGCGAACGTCTCAACCTCCAGATCGCCAAGGACCGGGATCTTCTCAAGGAATCCGGCATCCAGCTTGAGTCGGCGAACGCTAAGCTTGAGCAGCTTCAGAAGAGACGCGATGACTGCACTAAGGAGCTGACCCGGGTCCTTAGCCATATATCATGTAAGTTCCTTTCCCTTTTCCGACCTACCTCTCCGGGTTACTTCATATGTCTTTCCTTGACCTTCCTCCTTTGCCTCGCTTCCAGGAAAATTTCCAGAGGGCACTCCTATTGCGAGCGCAGCAGTTGCCAACTTCCGCCGACAAAGGGGCACTCCGGCCACTTCTGATAGTGAGGGGATTCCTTATGACCTAGAGGATCTATTGGTCAGCTTATCATCTCGCGTGGAGCTCATCAAGAATTACGGCAAGGACATCCTCAGCGCTGCAGCCCGCATCTTCAACACTTTCTGGCCCGACGAAGAAGCCCCGGAGACCACCGCACCTCTCATTGAGAAGTTAATGGAAACCAAGACTCAGCTTGACCTCTGGAGAGAGTCCGCTGGACGTGCCGCAACTGATACCATCCTTCACCACATACTCACGTGGTACGAGAAGATTAATCTCAACCTCCTGACACGTCTGCGCACAGGATCCAGATGGACCAATTATCCGGAGTGGATAGCTCGGCGCCAGGCTTGTGCCTATAGCCTTATTGAATACGCTCCCATTCATGAATGGGTTGATGGGCTGAGCTTCTTGGAATCCGCTACGGACGAAGAGGTCGAGGATGATGAGGGTAGCTCAGACGTTGAAGGAGAAGATGACGACTTGGATATTGAAGGCGGTGAAGATGATGCCGAAGTTCCTCCTACTGCTCCTTGAGCAAAAAAACTTGAAAATTTATTAGATCCCCGGTATGCCGGGTGGAGTTGTATTCTAAACACATGTGATATTTTTCTACTAAGCTCTTATGCCGGATTAACTTGGGCGTAGTCCCCGAGTTTCTTTTTCTTGTTCGTTCAATCTCTTGGCTCGGTTCGTGTCTACCTTGATTCGGTTTTACAACTTACGAATCTGAGCTTCAAAAATTGTTTTACAATACTGGGAAACTTTTAGACTTAGCCCCAAAATAAAACTGCATAATAACTCGAAACTAAATACAGGGTTAGTCCGAAAAAAAAAATGTGGGCTCGAATAAATTCTTCTCCTTAGTCGTTTTTCATGTGCAACGCAATTCCAAACTTGTTCTCTTGCTTGCCATGAAGCCAATTCTTGTTGGACAGCAGCAAGTCGAAGAGTTGGGTTCTTGGTGCTCACACATTACTAATCCGAGTTAGGTAGACCAACTTATTCCAGCTAACGGACAAATAACAAACGACAACAAACATTATTAAGGCAGTCCCCGAGTTACTGCTCGAGGTGCCAACATTTCATTGATAAACTCATTGCGGACATACATACCGACATATGAGATGACTCGGATACATACACTTCTTAGCTAAGTGTAGAAAGGACGGAGTAGAGCTATATTCCATGGTCGCTTGGATTCCTCTCCAGACATGTCCGCCTTGTTCTTTTCTTGTGGCCTTGCATCTATAAGATAATAAGAATCATTGTGCAATGTCTTGCTCATGATGAACGGCCCTTCCCATGGGGGGATAACTTATGCATGCCAGTAGTACGTTGTACCAACCGGAGTACCAGGTCGCCTTCCCGAAAGACTCGGGGGCACACTTTCCGGCTATGATAGCGTCGGAGATTTTGCTGATATATGGCGGATCTGGATAATGCCAGTTCTCTCGCTTCTTCCAGCAGATCAACATCATTTTGCCGGGCTTCTTGCACTTCGGCTTCTGTGTATAGGGTGACCCTAGGCGAATCATGCTCTATGTCGGCTGGTCATATAGCTTCTGCCCCATATACCAGAAAAAACGGCGTATAGCCTGTTGATCGATTCAGAGTTGTTCTTAAGCTCCACAGCACCGCTGGTAGTTCTTCTATCCAACACCCCGCTGATCTTTGCAGTGGCTCAATGAGCCGGGGTTTTATCCCGGATAATACTAATCCGTTGGATCTTTCCACTTGTCGGTTCGATGCGGGGTGAGCTACCGAGGCTACGTCCAGCCGGATCTTCTTATCCCGGCAGAAACGCGCAAATGCTCCTTACGCAAAATTTGTAACGGCCGTAGCTCCATCACGTTTTCTTATAGGCTTTACCTCAATCCATTTCGTAAACTTGTCCACCATTACCATAATGTGAGTCATATTTCGCCTTGCTGGTTTGAATGGGCCAACCATATCCAAGCACCATACGGTAAAGGGCCCAGTGATTGGTATGGTCTTGAGTTCCGACATTGGCATATGTGTCTTGGTAGCATACCTCTGACAACCGTTACATTTTCTCACCAGATCTTCTGCTTGCTCTAAGGCACTTGGCCAGTAGAATCCATGCCGGAAAGCTTTTGCTACCAAGGCTTGGCATGAGGCATGATGCCCGCATTCCCCCTGATGTATATCTCGGATGATTTCATGTCCTTCTTCCGGGTCAACACATCGCTGGAGGACATTGGTCACACTTCTTTTGTATAGTTCGGAATTGATGATTGTGTAAGCCTTTACCCTCCTCTGTGTTTGCCTGGACAGCACTTCCTCAGTGGGTAACGTTCCGTCCTTCAGGAACTGAAATATAGGTAGTGCCCAAGCTGGTATCGTTCGCACAGGGAATACATCCTCATCAATCTCCATCTGATTCACCGGCATAACTTCAACCGGATCATGCTGAGCAGTCCCCGGTTTTACTGAAGTAGTCCCCGGTTTTGCCGAGGCAGTCCCCGGGGTTCGCGCACCACTTCCCAAGTCAATGTCCATGGGCACAGCTCCGGATTCCGTGTCCTCCGGGACATAGATCGAGTCAGTTCCTGGGGAGGGCTTGATGGATGGTTTCCTGAGGTGCTCTAATGCTACACCCGGTGGAATTACTTGTCGGGTTGACCCGAGCTTCGACAACATGTTGGCAACCTCATTTTCCACCCGGGGTACATGATGAAATTCGCATCCCTCAAAGTAACCAGATATCTTCTGCACATGAAATCTGTACAGTGCCATGTTTGGATCCAGGGCGTCCCACACTCCCGACAAATCCGAGTCGCCAAAGCATATGATCCGTCGTATCCCAATTTCTTTTGCTACCTTAAGCCCATGCACAAGTGCTTCATACTCAGCAACGTTGTTTGATGCGGTAAAATGGATCTGTAGCACATATTTCAACAGGTCCTTCTTTGGCGAGGTGAGTACAACTCCAGCACCTAGCCCGGTTTTGGTTTTTGATCCGTCAAAGTGCATTCGCCAATAGTTCGGGTCTGGAAGTGGCGGTTCATATTGCACCTCGGCCCAATCCACGAAAAAGTCCACCACAGCTTGAGATTTGATGGCCTCTCTTCTGTCATATTGTGGCGCATAAGGAGCTAGCTCAATTGCCCATTTTGCCATTCTGCCACTCGCATCCTGGTTACTCATTATCTCAGATATGGGGGCCTCACATATGAACCGGATAGGATGTTCCTCAAATTAATGCTTTAACTTCTTAGCGGCCATATACACGCCATATGCCACCTTTTGGTAGTGTGGATAGTTCTGCTTTGAGGCTGACAACACCTCGCTCAAGTAATACACTGGCCCTTGCACCGACTTACCTTCCTCGTCGCGCTCCACCACTATCACTGCACTTACAACTCGGTTGGTTGTGGCTATATAGAGCAACATTGGCTCCTTTGATAGTGGTGAGGCTAGCACTGGTGCCGTGGCTAACATCTTCTTCAGGTGGGTAAAGGCTTCATCGGCCTGTGCCGTCCAAACGAATTTATTCGACTTTTTCATGAGTTGGTAAGAGGGAATGCCTTCTCTCCCAACCGACATACAAACCGACTTAACGAGGCTAGGCAACCTGTGAACTTCTGGACATCGTTAAGACACTTCGGCAGTTCCATTCGTTTGATGGCCCGGATTTTGGTTGGATTAACCTCGATACCTCGGCTGGAAACCAGAAAACCAAGCAATTTTCCAGCCGGGACACCGAAGGTGCATTTCTCTGGGTTAAGCTTCATCGGAACCTCCTTAGGTTCGCAAACGTTTGCCTGATATCGTCAAGGAGTGTTTTCCTTTCCTTGGTCTTGATAACCACATCATCCACGTACACCTGTACATTTTGACCTATTTGGTCGTGCAAACATTTTTGCATACATCTTTGGTACATTGCCCCTGCATTATGTAAACCAAACGGCATGGTGCGATAGCAATAAGCCCCATACGGGGTAATAAACGCAGTCTTTATTTGATCATCCGAATTCAGAGGTATCTGGTGGAAACTAGAATATGCGTTAATGAATGACAACAATTCACATCCAGGAGTTGAGTCTATGACCTGATCTATTCTTGGCAGTGGAAATGGATCTTTTGGACACGCCTTGTTCAAGTTCGTATAATCAATACACATGCGCCAAACCACTGCTACGTTTGGGTCATCCTTCTTCTTCTCCACCAGCACCGGATTAGACAGCCAATCCGGGTAAAGTACTTCCATGATAAATCCTGCAGCTAGCAACCGAGCTATCTCATCCCCAATGACTTTCCTCCTATCTTCAGCGAAGCGGCGGAGAGGTTGCTTCACCGGCTTAGCTTCGGGTCTCACATTCAAAGAGTGCTCGGCCAACTCCCTCGGAACACCTTGCAAGTCCTGTGTGGACCAAGCAAAAATGTCCCAATTCTCACGGAGGAAGCTGATGAGCTCGCTTTCCTATCTATCACTTAACCCGGCACCAATTGTTACGGTGCGCTCTGGGAATATGTCATCAACAGGGACCTTCTTGGTATCTTTCGTGGCCTGGAAAGAGACACTTCCATGCGGGTTACTCAGCGCCGGCATATACTGCTGCGCGGACTGAGCCAATGCCGTCACCTCTTGAATTTTCCTTTTCTCCTGCGCAATCACAAGTGACTCGGCTAAGTTTGAACCGGCCAACGCACACTCCATGGAACGTCGGAAATCCCCAGCAATGGTAATCACTCCGTTCGGTCCGGGCAACTTCATCTTCAAGTACCTAACGTGACAGCTTGCCATGAACATGCTTAGGGCTGGCCTTCGGTTCGGCAGTTATCCCTCGTGCCGAACAAGACGTCAACCCAGACCTTGCCTATGGGCTCACAAGAAATGCCGGGCACAATGCCATGGAAAGTTGTCCTCGTGGCCTGGAGCATGTTCTCCGAGATACCCAACTTCCGCATACATGATGTTAATGCTACTGCCATTGTCGATCAACACCTTTGAGAATCTCACGTTAAGGCTAGGTCCAATGAATGTCGGATCTAGCACCAACGCATACGAACCAGGGCTTGGCATGAGCTTGGGATGATCCCTGCTGCTCCAGGTGATTTCTTGATCGGACCAAGGCATGTACCTCGTCACTGCAGGCATCACCGCATTCACCTCCATATGCCTACGCTGTAAGCTTTTTCTGTCAGTTTCCTCAGTGGTGAACACACAGTAGCTCTGGTGGTGCTCCCTATACTCGTTTCTCCCCTCATTTCCGTGGTAGCTCTGATCTGGCTGATGCTAATTTTCTACCTGATGAACTGCATCCCTTCTCTCATTGTTATCATACCTCGGCGAAGGGCGAGGCAACATTAGCTGTTGCGTGTTTGCTCCGGAGAGCAGTTGCTGCCGGGGTAACTCCTGCCGAGGCTGATCATTTCGGGGTGCCTGAGCATTCCCCGAACCACCTTGTTCGATCTTGCGCATCCACTCACATTGCCTCGTCGTATGACCCGCTGGGTTGTTCGGATTTGGGGTGTGAAACTTACACGGCTGGTCCAACATCGACTCATAAGTATACCTCGGATGGTCTTTCCTTTCTTGTCACTTCTTCTTTTGCTCTGGTGTCCAAGTTTTCTTGCCATCATTTCTCGGAGTCCACTGCCCTCTAGTTTTTTGGCGTTGACTGCCCCCTGCTCCGGGCTGATCTTGATTCACAGCTGCAACTTAGTGCGAACCATACCGATGATCCGGTCTATCATCTCTCCTTTTTCCTCTGTAGTCATTACTTCGGGATGATCCGGCCCCATCTCTCTGATAGTACTCATCGTTTGACTCGTTTGATACGATCCTAGGTTCAGTCGGATCACCCAGAGCATATGAATCTGCAATCCGGATCATGTCTACCAATGTAGTTGGCATTTTCCTTTGCAACTTCATCCACAGCTCGCTTCCATACCTGCACCCTTGTGCAAACCATGCTATGGCCTGTGATTCTATCACGCCCTCACATGAATTTCTCACGGTGCACCACCTGGTTGAAAACTCCCAATCCGTCTCATTTGTCCTATGCTTGCACATAGCTAGGGTCTGTGGCCTATTTGGCCTCTGATACGTACTCGAAAAATTGTTGATGAACATCTCCTCGAAATCTATCCAGCAGTTGATGCTTCCTGGTGGCAAATTGTTCAGCCATACCCTTGCCGTGCCTTCCAACATCTGGGGTACATATCGTACAACCCATCTCAGGTTGCCAGTGGCAATTTTCACAGCCATAGCATAATTTATCAGCCAATCCTCCGGCTTTGTACTGCCGTCATACGTCTTCGTGCCCCTGGGTAGCTGAAAGTTCGGTACCGGTGGCTCCTTCATGATCCGGGGTCCAAAACATGCTGGGCCCGGTGGACCTTGACATTCAATTTGTTTCGACCTATACAGTTGATCCAGTTTCAACCTGGCATCATCCGGCATCAAATCCCTGCTCCCCAATCTTGACCCTATCACATGATAGTCCGTCCTTGGGTATCCCGCGTTTGACATTTCCGAGTCTCCATCATTATACCTGTCTTACTCTCTTGGAGCGCCTTTCCGTTGCATACCTCGGCCGGCACTTTGCTCTTGCCTTGGTATATTCCCCTGCTGCGGTTGTCCTGCTCCAGCCGAGTTTCACTGTCCGGCATTGCCGTTGACAATGTTCCCTTCACCGGCATTGCCTTGGTCGCGGTTACCTCGGCCAGCTTCACCTCGGCTCACTCTCCGTCGATCATCATTTTTCTGAGCTTCTTTTCCTTTCCCTGCCCTCGTCGGGTCATACGGGATGATCTGTTTGTTTCGTTTGGCCGAGGTTACCACCTCTTCTCTCCTTGGACCACCATGAGGAGACGATGCGGCTCCAGTGGATTTCTCCGGGTTACCCACCGCCGAATGGACGATCTTGGAGGCTCCAGCTCTCTCCAGGTTAGCCCTGAGCAGTTCCTCGTTTTGCCTGTTCGCAATCCGAACTAGCTCGTTAACCCTATGTTGTTGTATTTGCCGGGCTTCACCCGTCAGACCCTCCAACTCGGATGCAGCTGCATCCGCTGCTGTGAGGTTCTTTGCCGGTGTACTGTACCTTGGCAGCCCCACGGACAAACAGTTTTCTGATACCTGAATTCCAGTATCACCCTCTATGTTCATCTCGCTCATGAGATTTCTCCCCTTCACTTTTATAGCGTCAACCTTGTTCGCCTTTGCGTACTCACCCGGTGTCATATTCAACGACTGTTGAGCCGAGGCTATTTTCTTTGCGCCCTCTAGAATTTTCTGCCTAGTTTCTTCCAGCTCGGCCTGCGCTCGAGCCGGATCTATCGCTGCTACTACAGGGTTTGCCAAGCTATCCATTGCTTCCCTCAACACGTTCTCTGGCCTCTCTAGTGGAGCACCTCTACCTTTCCTCGTTGCCTTAGGCGTTACCTTCGGATCTGGCGCCGGATCCTTGATCGCGCCCGCACCTGGCACAGTCATCATCACCTCTGCATGGTCCGGGGAGCGAGCGATACGCGGCCCGGGGACCACGGTGAGGGGAGGCTCCCCTGCGTCGATGACGTGACGCGGATGAACACATGAGACGTCCACAGCAACGTAGACCTTGTGCGCGCCAAGCCTGACGAAGAGGCCATTGCGCGGAAGAGGGCGCGTGCCGAAGCAGCCAGCGTTGTCGCTGACAAAGTCCAGCGCTCCAAAGCGCCGAACGAGCCCAGAGACGATGCGTTCGCCGGTGCTGATGATGTTTCCCATTCGGACCTTGACCCCTGCTAGCGCCGCTAGCCCCACGGTGGGCGCCAACTGTCATGGTGGTGTCACGGCAAATGCCATGGATAGGCTAAAGGTGGGGACTAATACACGCTAGGGGAATCCAGGGAGGGATAGTGAAGTTATTCTCCACACAGATGTTTATATTGCTCTGTCTCCAAGATTACAAGTGCTCCTTGAGCTGTATTGGCGAGAGGAGGAAGAAGGAGCTCTCTTACTCTCACCCACAGATAGCACCTAAAACCCTAGCACCAATAGAGAAAATCCCATCAACTAGACATCAACCCCCCCTTCTACTGAAACCCTAGCCCCTCTTTTATAGAGGGAGCTCAGGCTCTGCCTAGGGCATAGGTGGAAGCATATTCCTAAGAATATGCTTCCCCCCAAAGTAGCAAGCCGACCGGGGTGCTTTTCCCCCGCGTCACTCATGCTTTAGCTACGTGAGCCTCTGCGGCGCCTGCGTCAGCCGACATGGGCGTCGTCACCCTTGTCGGCCACGCCTCGTTGGTCCTGTCCTTGCTTGCTTTGCTCAGGTAGTGCGTACCGGGGCTTCTTTTGACCAGCGAGATTCCTTCCTTCTCCTGGAAGCTAGATATAGCCCGGATCGAGGTTGATCCGGCCACACCTGTTCCTGCATCCAAGTAAAACATGCACTTCCAACTTACTGCTTAAGTCGGATGAGACTTAGTTAGGCGAACGCCCCCCGGTCCGGGTTACCCCGTGATTCGGCCTGCCTAGAGGTGACCCGGCCAGCATCCGCTTTGACCTCGCCGAACCTCGGCTAACTTGGCCTTTATACCCCGGCGTGACCCTACCCGGGGGTATTCCCCCAACAACTGAGTTGGATAAGGCTCACCAGGACTTCTCCGAGGTAAAAGAGCGCCTGAAGACTCAGCTAGCCAAGGACCACGATTTGCTAAAGGCGGCCAACACCAAGTTTGCATCAGTGAATGCCGAATGTGAAATGCTCAAGAACAGAAGCTCTGCTTCACTTGCCGAACTGGGTTGGATCCTTGGCCATATCGTACGTGAGTTTCCTACCCTTTGCCGTCATTTCTTCGTCCGGGTTTGGCCCTTGTATTTGTACTGAAGTCTTCCTCTTACTCCGTTTTCAGGCAAATTCCCCGAATCTGATGCCATTGCCAATGCTGTGGTTGATAAGTTCCACATGCAATGGGGTACTCCGGTCGGTCCTTCCACTGATCCAATTCCTTACAATATGGAGGACATGCTCGTGAGCCTCACGGCACGAGCAGAAGTCATGAAGAACTATGGCGCAAATATTATGCCCGTAGCTATCTAGATCTTCAGTTGCCTGCGGCCCAATGAGGATACCCCCAAAGGTTCAAGCGCTTTTCTTAAAAATATAATGGAGTGCAAGACTCAGCTTGATCTCTGGCGAGAATCTGCTGCACGCGCGGGGGCTGATACGGCATTGAGCTTCGTCCTCTCGTGGTATGAGACGCTGGATTTGAAGGTGCTTGACCGCATGCGCACCAGATCAAAATGGACTAATGATCCGGAGTGTATCGCTCTACGCAAGGCTTACGCCTAGAACCTCATCCAATACGCCTTCTGCCATAGCTAGAATGAAGGTTCAAGCTTCCTTGGCCTCATCGATGAAACATATGTCTCGGACGGATCAGATGGCGAAGAAAGCGAAGAAGCCTCAAAATTTGCCGAGGATATCGAAGATATGGAGGATGCCAGGGCGAATCTAGAAGATGAGGCAGAGACTAGAGCTCCGCCCACTGAGGGTGAATTACCCCCTCCTGCAACTGATGATCCGGCTCCTGCCTCTGCTCCTTGAGCCAAAAAACTTTAACATTTATCAGATCTCCGGTATGTCAGGTGCAGATATATTAAACACAATGGTTGCGTTTTTCTACTAAGTTTTTAATGTCAGATTAACTTGGGTGGGGTCCCCGATTTTCCTTTTCTTGTTCCCCCAATTTTATGATTCGGCTCGCGTCTACCTTGATTTGGTTTTTGACTTACGAGTCCGAGGTTCAAAAAATTTACTCAACAATACTTGAAACTTTGGGATTAGCTGAAAATAGTTCAACACAACATAAATAAAATAAATACAAGGTTAGTCCAAATAAGAAATGTTGGCTCGATTACGTTTCTCTCCTTAGTCGTTTTTCATGTGCCTTGAAATTCCAAACTTGTTCTCTTGCTTGCCATGAAGCCAGTTCTTGTTAGACAGCAGCAAGTCGAAGAGTTAGGTTTTTGGTGCTTACACACTACTAATCCAGCTAAGGTGTAAGTAATTTAAGCCATCCGATATATAAAAAGTAAACATAGAAGAAACAATTAATAAGGCAGTCCCCGAGTTCCTGCTTGGGGTGCTGAGGTTTCATTGATAAGCTCATTCCGACATACATACCAACATATGAATGACTCGGATACATACACTTCTTTGCTAAGTGTAAAATGGACGAAATATAGATACAATCCATGGGTGCTTAGATTCCTCGCCGGACCTATCCGCCTTGTTCTTCTCCCATGGCTATGCATCGATAATATAATAGTAATCATTGTGCAACGCTTTGCTTACAATGAAGGGTCCTTCCCATGGAGGGGATAACTTATGCATGCTAGCAGTGCGCTGCACCAACCGAAGTACGAGATCACCTTCCCAGAAGACTCGGGGGTTTACATTCGGGCTATGGTAGCATCAGGGATTTTGCTGATATATGGCAGATCTGGACAAGGCCAGTTCTCTCACTTCTTCCAGCATATCAACATCATTTTGTCGGGTTTCTCGCACTTCGGCTTCTGTGTATGGGGTGACCCAGGGCGAATCATGCTCTATGTTGGCTGGTAGTATAGCTTCTGCCCCATATAGGAGAAAAATGGCGTATAGCATGTTAATCGATTCGGAGTTGTTCTTAAACTCCACAGTGCCGCTAGTAGTTCTTCTATCTAGGACCCTTCTGCTCTTTGCAGCGGCTCCATGAGCCGGGGTTTTATCCTAGACAGAACTAGTCCGTTGGATTTTTCCACTTGTCCGTTCGATGCAGGGTGGGCTACTGATAGAACCTCACAAATGCTCCTTCGGCAAAATTTGTGCCATTATCAGTTATGATACTGTGGGGATAGCCATATCTGAAGATTATATCTTTGAGGAATGTCACAGTTGTTGCCCCATCACATTTCCTGATTGGCTTTACCTCAATCCACTTGGTAAATTTGTCCACCATAACCAAAATATGAGTCATGTTTCCTTTTTTCGGCTTAAATGGGCCAACCATATCCAAACACCATACTGCAAAGAGCCAAGTGATAGGTATAGTTTTCAACTCTGACATAGGCATATGCATCTTCGTGGCATACCTCTGACAGCCATTGCATTTTCTTACAAGATCCTCTGCTTGCTCCAAGGCACTTGGCCAATAAAATCCATACTAGAAAGATTTTGCCACTAATGCTCTGGATGATGCATGATGACCACATTTCCCTTGATGGATATCCCGGAGGATATCCAACCCTTCTTCCAGGTCAACGTATCGTTGCAGAACACTTGTAACACTTCTTTTGTATAGTTCGTCATTGATAATAATGTATGCCTTTGCTCTTGTTTGGATTTGCCTTAAAAGTATCTCATCACTCGGCAAGGTTCTTTATTTTAAGAGTTCAAATATTGGCTTTTCCCATGCAGGTATAGCTCAAACGGGGAAAATCTCTTCGTGAATTTCCATTGCATCTACCGACATAACTCTAGCCGGGTCAAGCTGAATAGTCCGCGGGTTCTGTGAGGCAGTCCCTGGGTCTGCCAAAGTAGTCCCTGGGTTAGCTGAGGTGCTCCCCCAATCTATATCCATAGGGGTGGCTTCTGATCCGGAGTGATCTAGGACATAGATTGAGTCGTATATCGGTGAAGGTGTGATGGATGGTTTTCTCAAGTGTTCCAATGAAACAACTGGCGGTATTGACTGCCGGGATGACCCCAACTTAGAAGATACGTCGGCTGCCTCATTTTCAATCCGAGGTACATGGTGGAATTCACATCCTTCGAAGAATCCACTTATATTTTGAACGTGGAATCTATAAAGGGCCATGTTTGCATCCAGAGCATCCCAATTGCTAGACACTTGTTGCACCACCAAATCCGAATAACCAAAACATTGAATCCGATGTATTCCCACTTCCTTTGCTACCTTAAGTCCTTGCACGAGCGCTGCATACTCGGCAACGTTGTTTGATGAGCTAAAATAGATTTGGAGGACATATTTCAACTGATCTTTCTTGGGCGAGGTAAGCACTACCCTGGCCCCCTAGTCCTTCCTTTAGATTTGATCCATCAAAGTGGATTATCCAATAGTTTGAGTCCGGTAAAGGTGGTACGTATTGCATCTCAGCCCAATCCACGAAGAAATCTGGTACTACTTGAGATTTGATGGCATCTCTTCTATCAAACTGCAGTGCGTATGGGGCTAACTCAATTGCCCATTTTGCAATTCGGCCACTAGCATCTTTGTTGCTCATAATATCGGATATGGGTGCTTTGCATATCACTTTGATGGGGTGTTCCTCAAAGTAATGCTTGAGCTTCTTGGCTGCCATGTATACACCGTATGCCAATTTATGATAGTGAGGGTAATTCTTCTTCGAAGTCGATAACAGCTCACTCCAGTAATACACTGGTCTTTGCACCGACTTACCTTCCTCATCACGCTCCACCACAATCACTGCACTTACGAATCAGTGGCGCATAAGTCCATATGCGCCACAGAAGTGGGTGAATTAGATTCCGTGTGGTGGGGCCCTCCTCCATGTTCTGTGGCGCATGTGAGGATATGCGCCACAGAAGTGAAACATATCTGTGGCGGATACCCTTATATGCGCCACAGATCGTGGGAGAATTAGATTCCGTGGTGGGGCCCTCCTCCATGTTCTGTGGCGCATAGTGGAATATGCGCCACATAGGAGGCAACTTCTATGGTGCATATCTCATTATGCACCACAGAACTTGGATCGCCCCACCCCGGCTGGCGGGTCCCACCAATCATCCGTGGTGCATATTGTGAGAAATGCGCCACAGAACTTCTAAGTTTCTGTGGCACATGCTTCCTAGTGCGCCACTGACAAGTCCATGTGGCGCATGGATTTACATATGCGCCATAGATTAACTTGTCTACCTATAGGCTGTTTCCTAGTAGTGCTTGTACATGATGTTAATGCTACTGCCACTGTCTATCAGCACCTTGAAAAACCTCACATTGATATTTGGCCCAATGAATGTCGGATCTAACACCAGTGCATATGATCCAAGACTCGGCATGAGCCTGGGGTGATCCTTGATGCTCTAAGAGATTTCCTGTTCTTCCCAAGGCATATACCTCGTCATAGCTGACATTACCGCTTTTACCTCCCTATGTCGATGCTGCAAGCTCTTTCTATAAGTCTCCTCTTTGGTGAACACCCAGTAACTTTGGTGATGCTCTCTGTATTTGCTCCTTCCATCATGGCCGTGATATCCTTAGTTTTGTTGCTACTGGTTATTCACCTGATGCACCGCATCCTCCTCTCTTGATTCTCATACCTCGGTGGAGGTGGAGCCAACATTAGTTGTTGTCCATTCCCCCAATGAGTTGTTGCTCCCGAGGTTCATCGTTCCGAGGTGCTTCATGCCGAGGTCCATCATGCCACGGTGCATCGTGACGAGGTGCCTGAGCATTCCCCGAGCCATTCTGCTCTATCTTCCTCATCCATTCAAATTGCCGGGTCGTATGATTTGTCGGACTATTCGAACTTGGCGTGTGGAACTTGCACGGTTTATCCAACATAGACTCAAATGTGTATCTTGACTGATCCTTTCTTTCCTGCCACTGTTTCTTCTGCTCTGGCGTCCAAGGTTTCTTGCCTTCACCCTTTTGCTGCCAATGTTGCCCTCCAGTTTTCTAATGCTGGCTAGCACCGACATTGGGCTGATCCTGATCTACAACCACCACTTGTTGCGAGCTGTACCTATAATCCTGACGATCATCTCTCCTCTTACCCCGGAAGTCATTGCGCTGCGATAATCCGGCACCCTCATGAGGGTAATACTCATCATTGGACTCATTGACATCATCCGAGGCTGGGTTGGATCTCCCAAGTCATACGAATCAATAATCTAGAAAATTTCTGCCAACATAGTTGGCATATCTCTCTGCAATCTTTGCCATAGCATACTTGCATACCTACACCCTTGGGCGAACCATGCAATAGCTTGTGATTTAATTACCCTTTCACAGGAATTTCTCATATTACACCAGCGAGTCAAGAACTCCCGGCCTATTTCATTCGATCTTTGCTTGCACAATGCCAGAGTTTGCAGCCTATTCGGCCTCTTGTACGTGCTTGATAAATTACTAACAAACATCTCCTCGAAGTCTATCCAGCAGTTGATGCTTCCCTCTGGCAAGTTATTTAACCAGACCCTAGCTCGCCCTTCTAACATCTGAGGTACATACCTCACTGCCCATCTCAAATTTCCTCCGGCTATGTTGACTGCAGTTGCATAGTAAATGAGCCAATCGTCTGGATTAGTGCTACCAAAATACGTCTTTGTTCCTTGGGCCAGCTGGAAGTTCGGCACTAGCGGTTCCCTCATGATCCGAGGTCTAGAACATGCCGGACCCGGAGGGCCTTGCACTTCAATCATTTATGACCTATAGATTCGGTCTAGTTTTAGCCTTGCGTCATCCGGCTGCAAATTCCTATTCCCTGATCTCGATCCAATCACACGGTGCTCTAGTCTAGGAAATCTGGCATCAGCCATTGCCGAGTAACCATCAGTACCTATCCTGACCTGAACGAGCATTTTGCAGCTGCATTGCTGGGCCAACACTTCTCTCCTGCCGAGGTGCATACTGATGCTATTGTTGCCGAGGTACATTTTACCCTGCTCTAGTCGGATTACGCTGTCCGACATTGCTGTTGGCACCGTTTCTCTGACCAGCATTTCCTTGGTCGTGGTTACCTCGACCAACTTCACCAGGGCTGGCGCTGTGGCGATCCTCATCGACTTGCACTACTTTTACTTTTCCTGCCCCTACCGGATCGTACGGGATCATCTGCTTGTATTTTCTCCCCGAAGTTACCACTTCCTCTCTTCTGGGGCCGTCATGACGTGACGACGCAGCTCCAGCGGACTTTACTAGGTTATTCCTTACCAAATGAACAACGTGCGATCCTCTGGGTTGTGCCAGGTTTGCCTTGTTTATTTCCTCATTCTGCTAACATGCTACCCTTAACTAGTGGTTAACTCTCTCTTGTTGCCTTTCTCGGGCTTCTCCAGTCAAACCCTCTAACTCGGATGCAGCTTCATTAGCGGCCCTGAGGTTTTTCGCCGGGGTACTATATCTCTCCAGCCCTGCTATTACTATAGTAGCTGTCTAACCCGGCTTAGGCACATACTCCTTGTCAATCTCAGTAATCAAGTTTCTACCTCAGATTTTTATTCCGTCTATACAGTTTGCCTTTGCATATTATCGCAGAGTGATGTTCAGTGACTGTCGTAACTCAGCTACTTTTTTCGCATGAGCTAGCATTTTCTGCCTAGTTTCCTCTAAATCGGCCTGTGCCTGAGTTGGATGTACCACTGGCGCTATGGGTGTTGCTAAGCTATATATTTCCTGCTATAGTACATTCTCTGGCCTCTATAGTGGAGGGAATCTTAATCTTGCCTGCTTTGGCGTGGCGTCCGGATCTGACGACGGGTCCTTGCTTGCTCCTACATCAAGTGCTGTCATCATGACCTCAACGTAGCTTGCGGGGCGAGCCATAGGCGAGCCGTGAGTCGTGTTGAGAGGTGGTTCGCCTCCCTCAAGGATGTCATGTGGATGAACGCAGGACTCATCGACGCCAACATAAATCTGGTGGGCGCCAAACTTGATGAAGAGGCCGTTGCACGGAGGAGGGCGCCTACCAAAGCTTCCAACGTTGTCACGGACGTAGTCCAGCGGTCCAAAGCATTGAAAAAGCTCGGAGATGATGCGTTCGCTAGTACCGATGATGTTTCCCGTCCGTATTTTTACTCCTGCTAGCGCCGCTAGCCCCACAGTGGGCGCCAACTGTCGTGGTGGTGGCACGACAGATGCCATGTATAGGCTAAAGATGGGGCCAATGTGCACTAGAGGAATCTATGGAGGGATAGTGTGGTGATTCCACACACAGATGTTTGTATTTCTCTCTCGTTGATGAAGGATTACAAGGGCTCCTTGAGCTGTTCGTGGGAAGGAGACTAGTTCTCTTACTGCCCACCCCCTCTATGGAGGCCCTGGTACTCCTTATATAGGGGAACCTAGGTTACAAATCTAGGGCATACGTGGAGGCATATTTTCTGAATATGCCCCTTGGTAAAGCAATATGCTCCTTTTACACTTTAAACGGCTAGTCCGGACTCAGGGCGTAAGCCTCCCTGAGCCCCTCTATAGCGTGGCATCACCCGACACTGGTGGCGTCAGACGATATTGGCTATGTCACCCTTGTTGGCCATGCCCCGCTGGTCCTTCCCTCAGTCTGCTTCGCTCACGCTACAGTGGACATAGGCCACCTTTTGACCAGCAAGATTCCTTCATTCTCTTGGAAGCCAAGTGGTAACCCGGCTAGTGCCCGGCTAACTTGGCCATGCGGGTACCTACAAACAAGTCACAAAGGCCTTGCCGACATACGCTATATGTCGGCCGAGTCAAGGTTAGAGGAACATCCTCCGGGCCAGGTCATTTCGTAAGTCGGCCTGCCTTGAGGTGATTCGACCAGCTCTCGCTTTGACCTTGCCGTACCTCAGCTAACACGGCATTTATACCTCGGCGTGACCCTACCCAGGGGTATCCCCCCAACACCTCACTATAAACGGGGAGATCGCTTGCCACTTAAGGATAATATTCTGCCTTTTATGAGACACCGAAGTGCCAAACCTGATGGGGTTTGAACTCTGGTGGGCTAGGGGTACCACTTGCCTCAGAACCATCCAACCACAGTTTAGATCACTCTCTCTCTCTCTCTCTCTTCTATAGTACAAGGTACACAATTAAATAACTATCATTAGGCGAACGCACTTTCTAAGCTCTTTATTGTGACCGAGCTCTTAACTAGTACCTCAGGAACCTCTTTAACTATATTTTTTAGTACATTAACATTAACAAGAAAAAAATGTTGCCCACATAAGTTCGTTAAGAAAACAAACTAAGCTCAAACGATTCGACTAGACGAGCTAACACTCATTAATCTTTCCACACGAGAGCTTGCCACCGCCCATTTTTAGACAAATGACTAGATATGTGTTTAGGGTCCTTGTGCTAAATGCATGGAATTGGATGCAATTTATTATTATTATTATGAGGTCCTTGATGGAACTTGTACTTCCACCAACCATGTTAATTCAAGCACCTCGCTCCTACGGGACCACCCACAGCTAAAATAAAATGCAACCGCCCCAATTGGAGAGGTGCTTATACGTAATAACTCCATTTGGATTTGTACATCTCTCTAACAAGAAACTTGCATTTTATTTTAGTACTAAAATCCATGGTTTCTTATACGTAATACCCAAGTTTTTAGTACTAAGAATTTTCAAGCTTCCTAGCTAATTTCGCACACTTCAGAGACTTCTTGCCGATTTAACAAATTTAGGTCAAACTTGAGCTACAAGTAAGAATGATACATTGCTCTTGAATTAAAAGTCTTTTCTGAGGTAGAAGGGTGCATCTAATTTTAGTAAACAATACTGTGAGTGTGAGTTTCCAACTATTAGGAAAGAACATTCTCAATTTCTTGAGTGACACCATGAGCCAAAAATTTAACAAAATTAAGTGTCCTTTTGAAATTATATTAGGTCAAATTTGAACTAGAAGTATATTGATGGTTGCTTTGAAAGTTTTATGAAAAAGATTTTGGAGGTACCCGTCGGGGGTAAATTAATATATCATAAACCACCGAGAGTTTTGACGATTGCTTCAACATCTTGCTAAGATTTTTCATCTTGACAGTTTAGCATAATTAAGTCAAGCTTGAGATAGAAGTAAGCATGATAGATTGATCTTGATGAATTAAATGTAATCTCAGGGTAGATGGGTGCATCTTATCTCGTAGTAAACAATGTCGTCGGTCTGAGTCTCCAACTATTAGGAAAGGACATTCTCAATTTTCCAAGTGATGACAAGATCATTCTTTTCTGTAAAGAAAAGTCTGAAGAATAATGGATCTGAATGCCATAAGCCAAATTTACAGACATATATAGTGGACCAACATGTTGTACCGACGATTCCCATGTTTTATCAGTTTTCCAACTTCCTAGCTAACTCCACCCACTTGAATGAATTTATGTCGATTTATTGAAATTAGGTCAAATTTGAAACTACAAGCAAAATTGTAGGTTTTGTTGCAAAAGTTTTACGAAAAACTTTTGGAGGTACCCATAGAGGGGTTTCAATTAATATATGAGAAACCACCGAGAATTATGACGACAGGTTCAACTTTTGGTAAGATGTTGCATCTTGACAGTTTAACGAAATTAGATCAAACATGAGCTACAAGTAAGCGTGATAGATTGCTCTTGAAATAAACGTCTTTTCAGAGGTAGATGGGTGCATTTTATTGTAGTAAATAGTGTCGTCGGTGTGAGTTTACAACTATCGGGAAAGAAAATTCTCAATTTTCTGAGTGATGATGAGCGAGGTTGTTATTTTCCGTAAAGAAAAGTCCGAAGAATATTGGATCTGAATGCCATAAGCCAAGTTTACATACATTTATAGTGGACCAACATGTTGTACCGATGATTCCCATGTTTTATGAGTTTTCGAACTTCCTAGCTAACTCTACCCACTTGAATGACTTTATGTCGATTTATCGAAATTAGGTCAAATTTGAACTACTACAAGTAAATTGTAGGCTGCTTTGAAAGTTTTAGGAAAAATATTTTGGAGGTACCCATCGGGGTTCAAAATTAATATATCAGAAACCACTGAGAGTTTTGACGATAGGTTCAACTTCTTGCTAAGATTTTGCATCTTGACAATTTAACGAAATTTGGTCAAACTTAAGCAACAAGGAAGCGTGATAGATTTCTCTTGAATTAAAGGTCTTTTCAGAGGTAGATGGGTGCATCTTGTTGTAGTAAACAATGTCATCGGTGTGAGTTTCCAACTATCAGGAAAGAACATTCTCAATTTGCCGAGTGATGATGAGATTATCCTCTCCCATAAAGCAAGTCCGAATAATATGGATCTAATTGCCACAATCCAAGTTTTTACACATATATATATGGGACCAACATGTTGTACTTACGATTTCCCATGTTTTATGAGATCTCAAACCTCCTAGATAACTTCGTCCACTTGAATGACTTTATGTCGATTAATCAAAATAAGGTCAAATTTGAACTACTACAAGTTAATTTTAGGTTGCTCTGGAAGTTTTACGAAAAAGCTTTTGGAGGTACCCATCAGGGGTTCACAATTAATATATCAGAAACCACTGAGAGTTTTGACGATAGGTTCAACTTCTTGCTAAGATTTTGCATCTTGACAAGTTAATGAAATTAGGTTAAACTTCAGCTACAAGTAAGCGCGATATATTATTCTTGAATTAAATGTCTTTTCAATGGTAGATAGGTGTATCTTGTTGTAGTAAACAATGCCATCAGTATGAGTTTCCAACTATCTCAGGAAAGAACATTCTCAATTTTCCAAGTGATGACGAGATTGTTCTTTCCTGTAAAGCAAGTCCAAAGAATATGGATTTGAATGAAATGAGCCAAGTTTTTAGACATATATAGTGGACCAACATGTTGTACTTATGATTTCCCATGTTTTATGAGTTCTCAAACTTCCTACTTAACTTCGCCCACTTGAATGACTTGATGCCAATTTATCGAAATTATTAGGTCAAATTTGAACTATTACAAGTAAACTGTAGGTTGCTTTGAAAGTTTGATGAAAGATCTCTTGGAGTTACCCATCGGAGGGAGGGGGTCAATTAATATATCAAAAACCACCGAGAGTTTTGAGGATAGGTTCAACTTTTTGCTAAGATTTTGCATCTTGATAATTTAACGAAATTAAGTCCGACTTGAGCTACAAGTAAGCACGATAGATTTCTCATGAATTAAATGTGTTTTCAGAGGTAGATGGGTGCATCTTCTTGTAGTAAACAATGCCGTCGGTGTGACTTTCCAAATATTAGGAAACGACATTCTCAATTTTCTGAGTGATGAGAAGATTATTCTCTCTCGTAAAGGAAGTCTGAAGAAGATGGATCTGAATGCCACAAGCCAACTTTTCACACATATATAGTGGACCAACATATTGTACTTACCATTTCCCTAGTTTTATGAGTGCTCAAACTCCTTAGCTAACTCCGCCCACTTGAATAACATTATGTCGATTTATTGAAATTAGGTCAAATTTGAACTACTACAAGTAAATTGTAGGTTACTTTGAAAGTTTTACAAAAAAGCTTTTGGAGGTACCCATCGGGGGGGCACAATTAATATATGAGAAACCATCCAATGAGAGTTTTGACGACAAGTTCAACTTTTTCTAAGATTTTGCATCTTGTTAGTTTAACAAAATGAGGCCAAACTTTAGCTACAAGTAAGCGAGGTAGATTGCTCTTGAATTAAATATCTTTTTGGAGGTATATGTAACATCCCAATTTCAGCAACCCTGATTAGTTGTCCAGAATACAAAAATCACGGGGAACAAAATTTTTTTCTTGTTTAATGCTGAAGTGTTTGCTTGTTGTTTAGATATGCTTATGCATATGAATGTGTGCTAGATGATATACTCCTTACCTTAACACCAGTTGACAAAAGCTACTTCCCAAAACCGTCTTGGCATATTTTACATATTCTGAAATGTTCTGGCATTTCACAACCTAAGCCAAGAAGCCTTTGCAAACCAACTATTTTAGTAGCTTATATTGATCAAACTATGGAGAGCTATATATAACATAATCTCCCTATGTTTCCAAGACAGAACCTTCTACCATTCTTATCTCTAGATTTAACAAAACCTTTTTATGAAGCATTTGAATTCTACTCTTGGTAGAGATACCAAAGACTCTCATCTTATTCAAACTCCAACCCTTTTCAAATAGCCCAACCTTACCTCAAGATAAGCTTGATGGTAACCCTAATAGTAGTTGATGCGTTTGTAAGATGAGTTGCCTTGATCTGCTGTTTGAATTGTGCCAACACCCGTATTTTTAATCCCAGGATTACCATGTTTGCGAGACATAACAGATTGGATATCACAGTACATCATCCATTACAAACCATAAATAAGGTTGTACACCAAATAAGGATCTCATGATCCAGTCTTCGTACAACAAGCAGCAGAATGAATAATAAGCGTAGCAGGGGGGTCCATCTTCAGGGGCACAGGCAATGCTGACGAAGGCAGATAGTCCTAGTTATCATAGCCGTCCTACTGGCCATCATCTTGGTAGTCTCTTTCATAGTCTGGTCATGAGAATAGACAGGGACAAAAGCCATGAGTACTCTTTAAGTACTCGCAAACTGCCACTAACAAGTAGTATAGTTCTAGAGTAAAGTGTTAACTCCAAGTTTAACTATAAAGTTAAGTTTGAAACCTAAGAAAGATAAACTAAAGTTCTAGAATCACTTAAGTTGGGAAGCTAGTGTCATAGTCACAACTCTGTTGTAGTCAAGTCAAGATTCATCATTCATTTTATAAGTTATTTTGAAAACATCTAACAATGAAACAATATGGCCACTCTAACTGTCCATAACTGCGGACGCGGCTATTCGAATAGTTTGACATTCTGCAGAGGTGGTACACTTTCACCACAAGATGCGATACATCTGTCAGCGATAACCCTGAATCGTCATACTTAGTATGCAGATAATCAAACATAATATTTCCTTTACACACCCTAGTATAAGCACCTCTCCTATGAGCATGGCCTCCCAACCATGACCATCTATCATCTTGGGCACTGCATAGGTGGACAACATTGAGAGGTAGCCTCAGCTCAAACCTCTCCCGCGAGGGAACTAATACTAATGCATATAAACTTTCGGCTAAGCCTTTCCCAATTCAGGTATCGTGGTTGTACGGTAAATTTGGAATGGTGTCGCATCCGAATCAAACTATCAGTTTTGTAAATGGGTCAAGGCTCATGCATCAACATTTTTATCATCATAAACCATTTGTGTCTCTCAACACATGTCAAAACATATCAATAGAATGACTCATCAATCTAAGGTTTTCACAATTCATTTTCACCAAGTGTTCCCATCTAAAGTGACTCAAGTTTTTATCTACTCTAAATTACTAAGTTAAGAGTGTTCACTAAGGTGGAAAGATGGCATCAATCTCATGCCATAGAATGACATCTAAAGTTACCTAGATAGGTCAAGTTTTATACTCTTTATGCTACCTTCAAAACAAGTAAAGGACTTTGGTAAAGTAAAGGAAGTAAAGCTTGGAAATGAATACTTGGGGTAAGTTATAGTCAAAGTGGTATAACCAAAGCATGCCTAAAGCATCTTTTCTCACATCATCTAGCTTAATTCTAGCTTGCTAAGCATTATGCTTGAAAGTGTTAGCTTGCATTGATAATGATGGCTTGCCTTGTGCAGTGCAGTGGTTGAAGTTTCCTTCCTCCTCTTGATAGAACTCCTCCTCCTCGAAAGCTTGGTCGGTACTATCGTCTATAAATACATACGGAGTACACAATCACCGAACAATACTTAACTAGTCTAATTAGCACTATAAGGCACACATTTGATGATCTATTATCATCACAAGCATCACAAGATTTTATTAACTAGTTTCATTCTTTTTATTTAAGAAAAGTAATTTCTACTCATTGAAAAATAACTAAGATTTAATATTCACCACTTAAAATATGGGATCATGTGGAAACATGTCATCCCCACATATTCTAACATGTGGGAATGTGATTTAAGGGTTGGATCACATTTACTTAAGTTTAAGTTTATTATTTAATGATTTAAAGTGACTAGAAATGCCTATATAGCATTATTTTGGTACTACTCCAAAGTCACTGCATGCAAACCTTAATATTATTACATATATGCAGATAGGTTTTGTTAAATGTGATTTTTGAGAGTTGGAATCAACTCAAAAGCTATCATGGTTGATTTTATAAAAAATGGTTGAATGTGCAAAAGATTAAGTCTTGTTATTTTTACTAGGAGAGATCTCTAACTCTAAATGAATTAAATCCAACGGGCTTGGATAGATCTTTTCAGTAGCTTTCTAACAAAATTGGAATAACTCCATTTGGATTTGTACATCTCTCTAAAATGATTTTTAAACTAGGGGACATAACTAAGCTCAAACCTAAATAGAAAAATCTAAATTTGAATTGTTGGGCTAGCGCGGGAAAGAAAATGGGCCAGCCCAGTGGCATTCCGCAGCGCAGAGAACAACTGCCAAGGGGGGTCCACAGGTTAGCGACTCTATACACGCGAAGTGGTACGGGGCGATGTGGGCCGTTAGATTAGAAGTGAGATCTACGGTTGTGGCTTGTCGTCGACCACAGATAGGTCGCCGGCGAGGGGGAACCCTAGCGGCTTGGTGGGGGTCTGTGGCGGCTTATCGGGGCTCCGGCGAGGGTCGGCGAGGCGGGCAAACGAACAAGTCGAGGACGGCGGTTCTCCTGGTACCGGCGGCGTCCCGAGAGGTGGCCTTGATCAACGCCGCCCTTCTCCTTCCTCCACGGAAGACTCCGGTGAAATTCTGGCGCTGCGGACGGCGGCTTGCTCCGGTGGTGCTCTAGGAGTGTTTTGAGAGGGTGGGGATGAGAGTGGTGTGACGAATTGGTGCTGGGGTGGCCTACTTTTATAGGCACGGCTAAGCGGTAGAGGAGTATGGGAGGTGCTCGCCGGTGACGACGGCACAACGAGCTAGAGGTGTGGGCGGTGCGCTAGGACGGTGGCAGTGCCCTGGCGAGTGTCACGACAGTGAGTGTGCAGTGGTTTGTGGTCGGGGGCGGTGAGTGGGGCTGTGCGCACTAAGTCTCTGCCGATGACGAGTTTCACGGCGGCCGGTGACTACGGGGCATGGTCGGCTGAATGGGCGTGTCCGTTAGCTTCCTAGGCGGGTGGGGATCGTGTAGGAGGGCGGCTGGAGCGAGGCGTGGTCTGGTGGAGCGGGGGACCGTGCGCGCTCTGCAAGCGGCGTCGGCATGGCCAACAGTCTCCAGGCACGGCAGTTCCTGGCGGCTTTGGTCGCTGTCCTTGGGCTAGGGTTGGTTGGGCGGTGGAGGTGGACAACAGGCTACCTCCTGGACATGGTGGACGACGTTGGCGGCGGATGTGACATGCTGTCGCCGGTGGGGTGCCCAAAATGGTGCTCGGCCTTAATGGCCATGACCATTTGGTCGAGGTACAGTGGGTGGCCGGGCTAGATAGGGGTAGGGGATTGCACTGGGTGGATGTGTTAGGAAAATGGGAGACCACATTGATTCAAACACTACTCCAAATAGTTTTTCATGTTTTGTTTGAATTCTGTCCACCTAGTGTTTGTGAAAATGGCCGAAAGAACTCAAGTTTTGAATTTTTGGATGATTTTTGGTGGAGTTGCTAGACACATGATTAATCCTCTGTGATTTCTTTGGTTTTGAAAATGGAGCTCATATGAGTGGTTTTTGAATAAGTGGGATCTTCCCATATGAACTACATTCAATTTTCAATTGCCATTTAAAATTAGTGTTTGAAAGTTTTTGGCAGATCACAAAGTGGGCCTTGGTACACTACTACATGTACTAGCAAGGGGTGCAAAGATCCTCATTTATCACTGTTAATAATTAAGTCCTAGGAATAGCCAAAGTAGGCATGCTGATTAAAATGGCACAAATGACCATTTCTTTCTTTTACTCATTTTGATTTGTTTTTCTTTCGGATTTGTTTGGGAATGATTTAGATGATGTTTATTTCCCTAAGAATCATTTTACAAGCAATGGATCCCTTAAACAAGGAAATTCAAATCAACTCCTATTTTAAATGCACACACATATGAATGCTTTAATAATTTCAATTGGAAAAGTTTTTGTTAACCCTAATTTTGATGATTTGGATCTTAATAACCTTGGATTGAAGTTTTGAGATGTTACAAACCTTCCCCCCTTAAACAAAATCTCGTCCCGAGATTTACAAAAGAAAACTTAGGAACTAAGGAGATCTGGGAACTCTGTCCTAATGTAATCTTCTCGCTCCCAAGTGGCTTCCTCTTTGGTATGGTTGCTCCATTGAATCTTGAGAAACTTGACATTCCTTCTTCTGGTGGTTCTGTAAGCTTCCTCCAAGATACGGATGGGAACTTCATGGTATGTCAGGTCATTGCTGATCTCCACAGCTCGGTGATCAATGTTCTTGAAAACTTCAGTCTTCTCCGGCACTTCCAGACATTTGCGAAGTAACGAGATATGGAACACATTGTGGATGGCTGACATTTCTTCAGGTAGTTCCAGTTGATACAATACTTTCTCCTCGGTGATTCAGAATCTTGAATGGTCTGATATATCTAGGGGCTAACTTTCCTTTTAGACTAAAGTGTTGGTTTCCTTCAATGGCGAAACCTTGAGATATACCAAATCTCCGACATTGAAAGTCAGGTCTCTCCTTCTTTTGTCAGCATAACTCTTTTGTCTGGATTGGGTGGTCTTGAGGTGCTCACGGACTTTGTGAACCTTCTCTTCGGCTTCTCGGAGAATGTCGGGTCCAAATCTGACTCTCTCCTACTTGCGACCAATTCAAAGGGGTGCCACACTTCCTTCCATATAGGAACTCAAATGGTGCCATTTGCAAACTAGCTTGAACTGTTGTTATATGAGAATTCTACCAAAAGGTAGGCAGTCTTCACATTTTGATCCATACTCTAACACACAAGCTATCAACATATCCTCTAGGATTTTGTTGACTCTCTCAGTCTGTCCATCAGTTTGCGGGTGATAAGCGGTGCTGAAGTTCAACTTGGTGCCTAATCCTTCCTGGACTTTCTGCCAAAATCTCGAGGTAAACTGGGTTCCTTGGTATGACACTATGGTCTTGGGGGTTCCATGCAGACTAACAATCCTAGCAATATACAGTTCTGCTAGCTTCGAACTCTGGTAGGTTGTCTTGACTGGTATGAAGTGATCTACCTTGGACAGTCTATCAACTATGAACCAGATTGAGTCATTTCCCCAGTAGAAGTAGGCAAACCGCTGATAAAGTCCATTCCGACAGAATCCCATTTCCATTCCGGAATCTGTAATGGTTGCAATAGTCCTGCGGGTCTCTGATGCTCTGCTTTGACTCTTTGACAGATGTCACACTTGGCGATGTAGCTTCCGATTTCTCTCTTCATCTTGTGCCACCAAAATTTCTCTTTCAAATCTTGATACATCTTTGTTCCTCTTGGGTGGATAGAATAAAGAGTATCATGAGCTTCCTGCATGGTAACTTGCTTCAGCTCCGAATCTGCTGGCACACAGATATGTCCTTGGTACCACAGAACTCCTTCTTCGTCTTCAGTGAATTCAGGTACCTTTCCTGTACCAATACGATGTTTGATCCCGTCGATACTTTCATTTCCCTTCTGTGCTTCCTTGATTTGGCTGATTAATCCAGGTTGAAGTTCAATGCTAGCTAAGAATCCTTTGCTAACTAGCTCAGTTCTGAACTGCTCTAACTCTTCATACAAACTTGGTTGCTTCTCCTTAATCATGGTGTTTAGCCTACACGACAATCTGCTAAGAGCATCCACTACAACATTGGCTTTGCAGGGGTGGTAGTGAATGTCAAGGTCATAATCCTTGATTAACTCTATCCATCTCCTTTGCCTCATATTCAGCTCCTTCTGAGTGAAAATATACTTCAAGCTCTTGTGATCTGAGTAAATCTCATAGCGGTTACCCATCAGATAATGACGCCATGTCTTCAATGCCAAAACTACGGCTACTAGTTCAAGATCATGGGTCGGATAGTTCTACTAATGCTGCTTTAGTTGCCGAGATAGATATGCGATGACTTTCCCTTCTTGCATCAATACACATCGGAGACCAATCTTGGATGCATCACAATATACATCAAACGGCTTCTTGATGTCTAGCATGATCAATATTGAGGCTGATATCAATCTCTTCTTGAGTTCTTGGAAACTGGCTTCACATTTGTCAGTCCATTCAAACTTCTTGTCTTTCTTTAGCAATTGCGTCATGGGTCTAGCGATGCTCGAAAATCCTTCTACGAACTTGCGGTAATATCCTGCTAATCCGAGAAATGCACGGACTTGGGTTTGAGTGGTTGGGGCTTCCCATTCTTCGACATCTTTGATCTTGGCGGGATCAACAGAGACTCCTCCGGCAGACACAATATGTCCTAGGAATCCTACTTCTTTCAGCCAAAACTCACACTTGCTGAACTTGTCATATAACCGATGCTCTCTCATGGTTTCTAGGATGATTCTCAGATGTTGCTCATGTTCTTCTTCTAACTTGGAGTAGATAAGGATATCGTCGATAAACACAACTACAAACTTATCTAGGAAATTCATAAAGATCTTATTCATGAGATTCATGAAATAAGCAGGGGCATTGGTTAATCCAAAAGACATAACCGTATACTCATATAAACCATAGCGAGTAGTAAAGGCGGTCTTCGGAATATCCATTGCACGAATCTTGAGTTGGTGATAACCAGTCCTAAGATCAATCTTTGAGAATACCTGGGCTCTAGTCAACTAATCAAACAGATCCTCTATCTTTGGCAAGGGGTACTTGTTCTTGATGGTGGCGTCATTCAGTTTTCTATAATCTGTGCACAGACGGTTGCCTCCATCTTTCTTGTCGACGAATAACACTAGTGATGCGCTTGGTTGAATCAAGCATGTTGCTAACATGGCAACCAACTGCTTCTTTAATTCCACTAACTCTGAGGGGTTCATGCTATAGGGTCTCTGGGCTATGGGCCCGGTTCCGTGTAACATCCCAAAACTTCAATCCAAGCTTATCAAGATCCAAATCATCAAGATTAGGGTTAACAAAAACTTTTCCAAATAAAAAATGAAAGCATTCATGTGTATGAGCATTTAAATTAGGAATTGATTTGAATTGCCATGGTTATGTGATTCTTTGGTTGTAAAATGTTTCTTAGGTGATTTAAACATCATCTACATCATTCCCAAACTTTTCCCAAAGAAAATCAAATAAAAAACAATTAAAAAGGAGGAATGGTCATTTTGGCCATTTTAATCCACTACACTACTTTGAGTGTTCCTAGCACTCATTTCTCAACAGATATAATTCTAGATATTTACACCCCTTGCTAGTACACATAATGAGTACCAAGGCCCACCTTTTGATCTGCTAAAAACATTCAAACACTATATTTAAAAGGCATTGGAAAGTTGAATCTATTTCATATGGGAAGATCCCACTTTTTCAAAAACCATCAATTTGAGCTCAACTTTCAAAACCCTTGCAACCAGAGACTACCTAGTACCAGTGGAGAACACTCAAAAATTTTGAACTCAAACTTCAAAAGTTTTTCTCTTTCGGCCATTTTGTCAAACACCTTGTGGGAAATATCAAAGTGGCCTAACTATTACTGTTTTGGGGTTGATCTTGTCTAGCCAATTGAAGTGCTTTGATCACCCTTGTCTCCCCCAAGTCTAACCAAACCAACACCAACACATCCCCTACCTCCTAGCTGCACTACACGGCCATGCCGAGAGCACCTTGCCGGCCAACTTGGACCTCGCAGCAGCAGACCGCTTCCCCCTCTCTCGCCATGTCTACACGCTAGCCCGTGGTCCACCGCCACCATCCAACCAGCCCTAGCCCAGAGACCATAACGGCCAGGAACCGCCATGCCCAGAGCTGGTCGACCATGCCGACGCCGCCCGCAGAGCGCGCCCTGTACCCACGTGCACATGCCGCCCCTCGGCGGCAGCCCGCACCCACCAGTTCGCCATGACCCAGGGAACACCCCAGACACCCCCGTTGGCCGCCCAACGCGCCACAGCCACCGCTCGCCGTCGAACCCGCAGCCTCTGCCTCCTAGAGCGCATGACGCTCCCGACCAGCACAAAGCACACCTTGCCGTGCCTTTAAGCCTCAGAGCACCGCCAGGAGACAGGCCACCGTCCCCTACCTCGAGCCACGCTACTAGCCCCCTATGCCGCCCTCGCCGGAGTCGCCTGGCCACACCGCTCGGTCTCACCGTCGAGCCTATATAAGCCGGCCTCCCTAGCACGGATTCCTCACACTCCCACACTCCCAACCTCTCACTGAACCTCATCCACCTCTCGCTGATCCCGCTCGAGCTCTGCCTCGCCGGAATTGGAGCCGAAGCCGCCGTAGCAGGAGGAGAAGGGCTCCTACGATTTAGGGCACCCCAAGCTCCGCCGTAACCGCGCCTCGTCTCGCCGGCGTCTTCTAGCCCATTTGCCCGCCTCACCGACCTTGCTGGAGCCCTGGTACGCCCCCAATCGACCCCCACCACCGCGTCTAGGTCAGACTCTCGCCGGAGTAATCCGTCGACGATGATGAACTCCCACTGTTAGATCCCCTTTTAATCGTGCGGCCTAGAATGCTAGATACCGTTTCAGTGTGTTTGTGCCGCTGACTAGTGGAGCCCGCTTGCCAGGTAGCTCGTTGCGCTCACTGTGCGTAGCTGGGCCGGCCCAGTTAGTTCCCGCGCGAGTTAGAAATTCAAATCTAGTTTTTTCTATTTAGAGTTAAGCTAGTTTATGTCTACTAGTTTAAAATTCCATTCTGGGAGTTTTACAAATCCTTTTTGCATGAAATCAATTTTGCCTGAAAGGTATGGAAATGATCTATCCAAGCCCGTTGGATTTAATTCAATTAGAGTTATAGATATCTCCTAGTAAAAATAACAAACAGAAGCATTTGCACATTGCAACATTTTTATAAAATCAACTAAGATAGGTTTTGAGTTCATTCCAACTCACAAAAATCACAATTCACCATAGCTATCTGAATATGTAATAATATTAAGGTTTACATGCAGTGACTTTGGACTAGTACCAAAATAATGCTATATAGGCATTTCTAGTCACTTTAAATCATTAAATAATGAAATTAAACCAAAGTAATTATGATCCAACCCTTAAATCACATTCTCACATGTTAGAATATGTGGTGATGACATGTGTCCACATGATCCCATATTTTAAGTGGTGGATATTAAATTTTAGTAATTTTTCCATGAGTAGAACTTACTTTTCTAAAATTAAAAGGAGTGAAACTATTAAATTAAACTTGTGATGCTTGAGATGATAATAGATCATCAAATGTGTGTTGTAGAATGCTAATTAGACTAGTTAAGTATTGTTTGGTGATTGTGTACTCCGTATGTATTTATAGACGGTAGTACCGACCAAGCTTTCGAGGAGGAGGAGTTCTACCAAGAAGAAGAAGAAGAAAACTTCAACCACTGCACCAACCAAGGCAAGCCACCATTAACAATGCAAGCTAACCCTTGCAAGTTTCCTGCTTAGCAAAGTATCAAACTATATGATTTAGCAAAGATGCTTTAGGCATGCTTTGATCACACTCCTTTGACTATTAGTTACCCCAAGTCTTATTTACAAGTTTTACCTCCCTTAGTTTACCCAAAGTTCTTTACTTGTTTTGAAGGTACCATAAAGAGTATAAAACTTGACCTATTTAGAACCCTTTATATGTCATTCTATGGCATGAGATTCAACCCATCTTTTCCACCTTAGTGAACACCTTTAACTTAGTAGTTTAGAGTAGATCAACAACTTGAGTCACTTTAGATGGGAACACTTGGTGAAAATGAATTATGAAAACCTTGGAATGACGAGTCATTCTATTGATATGTTTTGACATGTGTTGAGAAACAAAAATGGTGTATGATGATGAAAATGTTGAGGCATGAGCCTTAACCCTTTTTATAAAACTGATGGTTGGATTCGGATGCGATACCATTCCAAATTTACCGTACAACCACACTACCTGAATTGGGTAAGGCCTAGCTGGAAATTTATATGCATTAGTATTAGTTCCCTCGCGGGAGAGGTTTGAGCTGAGGCTACCTCTCATGATGTCCACCTATGAAGTGCCCAAGATGACTGATGGTCATGGTTGGGAGGCCATGCTCATAGGAGAGGTGCTTATACTAGGGTGTGTAAAGGGAAGGTTATGTTTGATTATCTCCATACTAAGTATGATGATTCAGGGTTATCCCTGACAGATGTATCGAATCTTGTGGTGAAAGTGTACCACCTCTATAGAGTGTCAAACTATTCGAATAGCCGCGTCCGCGGTTATGGACAGTTGGAATGGCCATACTGTTTCGTTGTCAAATGTTTTCTAAATAACTTGAAATGAATGATGAATCTTGACTTGACCACAACAGAGTTGCTATTGTGACATTAGCATCCCAACTTAAGTGATTCTAGAACTTTACTTTATCTTTGTTTGCTTCTGAACTCAGCTTAGGTTTCAAACTTAACTTTATAGTTAAACTTAGAGTTAGCACTTTACTTTAGAACTATCCTACTTGTTAGTGGTAGTTTGCGAGTACTTAAAGAGTACTCATGGCTTTTGTCCCTGGCTATTATCATGGCCAGACTATGAAGGAGACTATCAAGATGATGGCCAGTAGGATGGCTATGATAACTAGGACTATCTGCCTTCGTCAGCATTGCCTGTGCCCCTGAAGATGGACCCCACCGCTACGCTTATCTTTTATTTCCGTTGCTTGTTGTACTAAGACTGGATCATGATATCTTTTTTGTGTAAGACCTGATGTATGGTTCGTAATGGATGATGTACTGTGATATCCAATCCGTTATGTCTCGCAAAAATGGTAATCCTGGGATTGCGAGGTATGGCATAACGGGCATCTGGGATTAAAAATCCGGGTGTTGACAAGTTGGTATCAGAGCCATCCTGACCATAGGAGACCCTAGTTAGAATGGACGTTCAAACAAAAACTTAGTTTCCAAACCAAAGTGAGTATTTATGAAAAACTATCTCCTCTCTTATCCTTGTGGATTCACTCTTTTTCAAAAATTCATGTTCCTCCAAATTCTTACACTACTACTTAAAATTTGACACACTTGATCACTTCACTAACTTCCTCATCCTTAATTCTTGTAGATGGAGACTCAGTTTAGCAAGTTTTACCAGTTGGAAAACGGAGCTCAGCTGATCTTCGAAAGGGATCTGGATTCCCTGTCAGAATTGCTGGGATGCCCACCTCCGGAGTTTCTTGGAGCTCAACGTCCAGGTCCCCCAGGAGGAGACCTATAGTGGCTAGTCACCACAGATCTTAGAGGAAGCATTGATGCACCAACTTCTGGGAGAATTCAGTTCTCCGTAAGAGCAAACAACTGGCTAGATGGGTTAGCCAGGGCAATGCATGAAGCTCTCGCACATCTATGTGCCCTCAGCGTCAACCAAATCCAAGGAACCCGTTTTGCCCACTATATAAGACGTGACTTCATGGGAATACCGATGGAGATGCCAAGTCATCCAGCACGGAAGCGCCAAGTGGAGAACCTTGACTTCCTGTTGTATGACCGTCAGAAGGAGCTTGACAATGCCAGAGAGTTAGCGAACTAGAACCGTGCTATTGCCGACCAGAAGGCCCAGACTTTCGCACTGCTCGTCCATGATCGCCAGTCTCTTCGCTGCCAGCGTGCCAAGAAGGATCGCACCATCGCCCGTCTTTGCAATAAGGTGGCCGACCTCGAGAAGACCGTCAAGGAGCAGGAAGCTCAACTTGCAGCAAAGGAAGAAGAAGATGAGGGTGAAGACATCCAGGGACACTTGGATTCTTACCTTAGCAACGATGATGACTTTCTGGAGGAGGATGCCGTGGACTTCTACACTGATGATGAGGACTCTGACTTCCTCGACGATGAGTATATGCACTAGAGCACTGTCGTAGAATGAGATGTATCGGTCTCACTGTATCATAGCTTGCAGAATGGTTCTTCAAACCATATGTTCTCCCTTTGATTGTTGTGGTGTGTGTTGTATCGTGTGCTTGCTTACATGAATGATATGGAGTTAGTTGAAAAACCTGAGTCTAACTCAAAGTTTTAGCTTTGAAAACCCAAAACCATGCACCTTAGAAATTCCCTCTTACCCCTATATCCCTCTAAATCTTCAGATGCCTCGTGGAAACTAAGGAGGGAGCAGCTCGTCGCAAGACCCAATGCTGCAGATCTTGCAGAATCTCATCGCAGACCGTGAAACAAGGAGGACAGAACGTCAAGCCAACTGAGCAACACTTCAACAGATCGCCTAGATGGCTCTCAACAACCAAGGGCATGGAAATCATGATCACCAGGGATCCAAACTCAAAAACTTTCTGAACACCAATCCCCCAATCTTCAACCAATCTGACAACCCATTAGATGCTGATGACTGGTTACAGACCATGGAAAACAACTTAGAAGTTGCAAGAGTTGATGAAAATGAGAAAGTTATCTTTGCCACCCACTATCTGGCAGGAGATGCAAGAGCTTGGTAGAATAGCATCCGCAATATGAACCATGGTCAAGTGATGACATGGGAAGCATTCAAAGTCAAGTTCAGCCGCACCCACGTGTCGCAAGGGCTAGTCAACATAATAAGAGATGAGTTCCGCGAATTGAAGCAAGGAAGAATGACTGTGGTGGAGTATCGTGATAGATTCCTGTCACTTGGCAGATATGCACCAGATGAGATCAACACGGAGGCCAAGAAGAAGGAGAGATTCCTAAATGGACTGCATGATGAAATGCAGACTGTCCTCGTCAACATCCGTTTCACGGATCTCGAAGAGCTAGTCGACTCTGCCATTCAGATGGAAGGGAAGATTAATCAGGCAAACGACTGCCGCAAGCGTCGTATGATGCAGCAGTCTGGATCCAACAATCACCAGAAGTACCATCCCAACCCTTTATTAGGATATGCACCAAGGAACAATCGACCCCCAACATCTCGCCCAAGCTACCCCAACCGTAGCGGAAGCAATGTGAAGTCCGGAGGAAACAATCACAACTCTAGTAATGCCAACAATTTCAACCGTGCACCTCCCAAGAACAACAACACTGCACCTAGAACTGGCAGCAATGCTGTGCCTGTTGCAGAAAAGGACATGTCCCAGATCACTTGTTTCGAGTGTGGAGTGAAGGGTCACTACTCTAATGAGTGTCCCAAGAAGACTGCAGCCAATGCTAATGTGAATGCCCCAGCTCAGCAGAACCGTCGTGTTCAACCAGGAAGGAGATTTTCCCCAGGGAACCCTCACAACCGCAACGGACGTCTCTTCCACATGAACGCAGAAGAAGCCCAAGAAGCGCCAGATGTAGTGCTGGGTATGTTTTCCGTCAACTCAGTTTTAGCAAGAGTATTGTTTGATTTGGGAGCATCGCATTCATTTGTCACCGAAGAATTTGCATGCACTAGTAAGATTCACCCAACCAACCTGAAGCATGTCATGATAGTTCAAATCCCCGGTTCAACAACCAAAGCTAGAAAAATTTGCAAAGTTGTGCCTATCAGAATACATGGGATAGATTTTTATGCCAACCTAATTGTACTTGGAACCAAAGGTTTGGAAGTAGTACTAGGTATGGACTGGATGTAAAGGCATAAAGGACTAATAGACTGTGCTAAGAAAACCATCACCATGACCAATAGTTCTGGAGTAACAGTAGAGCATATCTCTGAAACCTTACCCCGTCAATTCAAGTGCAACAAGAGTGTAGCCCTGCCCACCATTGACCAAGTCAGAATAGTTTGTGAATACCCCGACATATTCCCAGATGAATTGCCAGGTATGCCCCTGGATAGGAGTATTGAGTTCATTATCGAACTAATCCCCGGAACCGGACCCATAGCCTAGAGACCCTATAGCATGAACCCCTCAGAATTAGTGGAACTGAAGAAGCAGTTGGATGCCATGTTGGAGAAAGGATTGATACAACCAAGCGCATGGCCATGGAGATCTCCAGTGTTATTCGTCGACAAGAATGATGGAGGCAACCGTCTGTGCACAGATTACAGAAAGTTGAATGATGTCACCATCAAGAACAAGTACCCCTTGCCAAAGATAGATGATCTATTTGATCAGTTGACTGGAGCCCAGGTATTGTCAAAGATTGATCTTAGGACTGGTTATCACCAACTTAAGATTCGTGCAACAGATATTCCGAAGACCGCCTTTACTACTCGCTATGGTTTATACGAGTATATGGTTATGTCTTTTTGATAAACCAATGCGCCTGCTTATTTCATGAATATCATGAATAAGATCTTTATGAATTTCCTAGATAAGTTTGTGGTTGTGTTTATCGACGACATCCTTATCTACTCCAAGTCAGAAGAAGAGCATGAGAAACATCTGAGAGTTTTCCTAGAAACCCTGAGAGAATATCAGTTATATGCCAAGTTCAGCAAGTGTGAGTTTTGGCTGAAAGAAGTAGGATTCCTAGGACATATTGTGTCTGCAGGAGGAGTCTCTGTTGATCCCGCCAAGATCAAAGATGTCGAAGAATGGGAAGCCCCAACCACTCAAACCCAAATCCGTGCATTTCTCAGATTAGCGGGATATTACCACAAGTTCGTAGAAGGATTCTCGAGCATAGCCCGACCAATGACCCAATTGTTGAAGAAGGACAAGAAGTTTGAATGGACAGACAAGTGTGAAGCTAGTTTCTAGGAGCTGAAGAAGAGATTGATATCAGCCCCAATATTAATCATGCCAGACATCAAGAAACCGTTTGATGTGTATTGTGACGCATCCTAGATTGGTCTAGAATGTGTATTGATGCAAGAAGGCAAAGTCATCGCGTATTTGTCTCGACAACTAAAGCAGCATGAGCAGAACTATCCGACCCATGATCTTGAGCTAGCAGTTGTGGTTCTAGCATTGAAGACATGGTGTCATTAACTGATGGGTAATCGATGTGAGATTTACTCAGATCATAAGAGCATGAAGTATATTTTCACTCAGAAGGAGCTGAATATGAGACAACAGAGACGGATAGAGTTAATCAAGGATTATGACCTTGACATTCACTATCACCCCGGCAAAGCCAATGTGGTAGCGGATGCTCTTAGCAGATTGCCGTGTAGGCTAAATACCATGATCAAGGAGAAGCAACCAAGTTTGTATGAAGAGATGGAGCAGTTCAGGACTAAATTAGTTAGCAAAGGGTTCTTAGCTAGCATTGAACTTCAACCCACTTTGATTAGCCAAATCAAGGAACCCCAGAAGGGGAATGAAAGTATCGACGGAATCAAACGTCGTACTGGTACAGGAAAGGTACCTGGATTGACTAAAGACGAAGAAGGAGTACTGTGGTACAAAGGACGTATATGTGTGCCAGCAGATTCAGAGCTGAAGGAAGTTATCATGAAGGAATCTCATGATACTCTTTATTCTATCCACCCCGGAGGAACAAAGATGTATCAGGATTTGAAGGAGCAATTTTGGTGGCACAAGATGAAAGAGAAATCGGAAGCTACATCGCCAAATGTGACATCTCTCAAAGAGTCAAAGCAGAGCATCAGGGACCTACAGGACTATTGCAACCATTGCAGATTCCGGAATGGAAATGGGATTCCGTCAGAATGGACTTTATCACCGGGTTGCCTACTTCTAGTAGGGGAAATGGCTCAATCTGGGTCATAGTTGATAGACTGTCCATGGTAGCCCACTTTATACCTATCAAGACAACTTACCAAAGTGCAAAGTTAGCAGAGTTGTACATTGCTAGGATTGTTAGTCTGCATGGAACCCCCAAGACCATAGTATCAGATCGAGGAACCCAATTTACCTCAAGATTTTGGCCGAAAGTCCAAGAAGGATTAGGAACCAAGTTGAACTTCAGTACCGCGTATCACCCGCAAACTGATGGACAGACTGAGATTGTCAACCAGATCCTAGAAGATATGCTTAGAGCTTGTGTGTTGGAATACGGATCAAAATGGGAAGACTGCTTGCCTTTCGCAGAATTCTCATATAACAACAGTTATCAAACTAGTTTGCAGATGGCACCATTTGAATTCCTATACAGAAGAAAGTGTTGTACCCCTTTGAATTGGTCGCAAGTAGGAGAGAGGTAGATCTTTGGACCCGACATTCTCCGAGAAGCAGAAGATAAAGTTCACAATGTCCGTGAGCACATCAAGACCGCCCAATCCAGACATAAGAGTTATGCTGACAAGAGAAGGAGAGACCTGACTTTCAATGTCGGAGATTTTGTATATCTCAAGGTTTCACCATTGAAGGGAACTCAATGCTTTAGTCTGAAAGGAAAGTTTACACAAAGTTTACACAAAGTTCTTTACTTGTTTTGAAGGTAGCATAAAGAGTATAAAACTTGACCTATTTAGAACCCTTTAGATGTCATTCTATGGCATGAGATTGAACCCATATTTTCCACCTTAGTAAACACTCTTAACTTAGTAGTTTAGAGTAGATCAAAAACTTGAGTCACTTTAGATGGGAACACTTGGTGAAAATGAATTATGAAAACCTTGGAATGATGATTCATTCTATTGAGATGTTTTGACATGTGTTCAGAAACACAAATGGTGTATGATGATGAAAATGTTGAGGCATGAGCCTTAACCTGTGGCATCCCGCTAAAACCACTACTAGAAAATCGCTGTGTTTTGCGCATTCCATCATCATGACCGCATGCCCATGTCATCATGCCACATTGCATTTGAGCATCGTCATCATCATGCATCTGTTTGTCTAAAACTATTTTCTAAAAGCCTACTTTGATTTCTACATATTCCCCCGTCTTTATTTCAAATCAAAACCCCTGTCTCTCGCCCAGGTCTTTTATTTGCCTAAAAAATTATTTGCAAAAGTATTTTTAAAATAAACGTTAAATAAAAATGTTTTAACGGGGAGGCCGCCAGCCTGCCAGGCCAAAAGCCCCGCCAGCCAGCAGCCTAGTACCTAGTCCAAACTAACCAAAACCCTATCTAATCCTACCCTAACCCTAATCCCCATAGCCACACTCCCCACCCCACTCCTACCACCGCCGCCAGCCACCTACCCCAGACCCCCACTCCATCTCCCCATCTGTCGCCGCCAGACCCACACCCTAAGCCCAGCCAAACCCAACCAGCACACACGCACGCACACAACATGACTGGACGCACCGTCCACGCGCGAGCCTTACCCGCGCATGCTCCCATCGAACCCACCCCGCTCAACCGTATCCTCCTCCTCGATATCTCCGCCTGCTCCCCATGCTGGACCCACTCCCTCGCTCTCTCCCCATGTTCTGTTCTCTCCCGCATGACCCCGCCACCTTGGGCTCCCCTTCCGCCGCCTCGTTGTCGATCCCGAGCGCCTCCAGCCTTCCACCCCGCGCCGTCCGTCCTCCCCTCTCCTCCGTCCCGCGAAGCAAGCTCCTAGGGCGCTGCCGCCTGCCACCGTCGAGCCGCCCTCGACCGCCCCTGCCACCGGGCCCCATCATCGAGTTCCTCCGTGCCGGCCGCCCGAGGCCGCCTGTCTCCTCCCGGCGCGCTTCGTCCCGTCTCCGTGACCTACCAGGCGCCCTTCCTCGCCACGTAGCGCCTCCTCGCCGCGCCTCTCCCCTCCTCCGAGCGCGCCCCTCCGTCCACTAAGCCAGGCGCCACCGCCGCTTCACGGGGTCCCACCGCCTCAGATCGTCGCGCGCGCCAGGTTCTACCCCGCCTCCTGGTGCTCCTCCTGGCGTCCTCGCTCGCAGGCCAACGCTGCCTCTGTTCCTAGGTTTCCTCGCCGGTGAGCACGAGTCCGATCCCAGCGGTCCGTCCTCGACCAAGCCCCTGCCCATACTTGCCTAGGCGGCCCCGCTCAACTTGGGCGTCGAACCTTCCTCCTGTCCATGGTCGAACCTCATCGCCCTGCCCCTGTATGCAAGGGCTTGCTCCTCCTGTCGTTGCCAAGGGGCCCAGGCCTCGTCGCCCCTGTGCCTCTCTGCGGCTGCTCGAAAAGCTCCCGATGCACACAAGTGATAGTGTTAACCTGGTGGCGTGTTGAGATGTGTTGGTGATGCGAAGCTGTGACCGTGAAGATCTTCCTGAAAACATGAGCAACCGATGTTTAGATACCTGGTGGTGATGGTGGTGTATTGAGGTATTATTGGTGTGAGCGGGATCTGCAAGTTCTGCCTGGCAGGGCACTACTCTGTTGATCAAGGCCTTCTGATGAACAAGTACGACTAGTTGGGCCACGACCATCGGCGCCAAAGTCCAAGACCGATCCGACGCCGCACCCGTGGTCTTCTACATGGACCGCCATGATTGACTTCCCTGGGTCCAGTGACTAAGAACCTCGGCACGGCAAGTTTGTCTTCCTCTCGGACGCCAAGACCTCCTTCTCGGATACCAACCCGATCCCGCCGACCCCGTCGACCCCGAATCTAAGATCTTCCGAACCCAGATGTGTGACCCTAAGCCTCTACTTTTATAATATGACATATACCTGTCGCATCATTAAATCATCATGCTTGCATACATGTCATCTGGTGGGCTGGGTTAAATAGTCGATTCACCTAAATTAAATATGGAGTCCATATGCGGGATATCTTTGTCTTATTTCGGACTCCATTTAAATTGCGTAGCGTACCGATGCCATGATTTGCCTTGTTAATACAACATTTAATTTGCGGGGTTTCTAAATAACTTAAACCATATAATCAATTGTCGGGACCCCGGTTCCGCTTCATACTGCCTAATTGCACCGCACTTTTGCCATGCCATGCATCATACCATGAACATGCCGGATCTTCGGCCGTAGTATTAAATATAGCATCCGGTGTTTCTTCTAGTGTTTGCTTCTTCACGGATTAGGCCGATGATTTGATGCGAGTATCGACAAGTTCTCCGGATATGAACCTCCGGCAGTGTTTCCCAGGCGAGCATCTATCCCCCTTCTACCTATTTTGCATTTATAGTCTTTATTTCCTCATGTTGATCTATTGCTATCCTTGTCGCGATGCTTTAGTGTTCCATACCAGATATATTCCGTACAGCCTTTATATTGCCATGGACACATCCTATTGCCTGTTGTTTGATAGATAGTCGGCCGTGTGAGTCGTAGTTGCTTGCTTATGTGTTGCTTCGCGTCGTTGTCGTTCCACTGTTGACGGCAAGTTGGCACATGACAAAGGGTGGAGATGCTTTATGGTGGAGAGGATCGTGACTTTAAATACAACTATTAAATTGCTGGGACAACTGATGAAAGAGGCACTGGTGGGCAATATATGCTATTTGGTTTTTATATCCACTTGTGTCTCGTAGGCCCTGAGTACTTGATACATGTTCCTTGACTATTCACATTATCCACGTACGGGAGACTCTAAGAATCCCCCTTAGCCAGAGCTTGATTCATTTCTTATTTCTTGGGGCCACAAACTAGTTTGGGGCTTTATTACTATCATGTACTTATGCCATGCTTTACTGCTTTATTTACGATTGTGCGTGGAGCACCTGTACTTTTTAGGATAGTGACACGTTTTTGCTGTATCGAGAAGCCCGGTCACACTTTCAGGTTCCCAGTCGTTTACAGCCGTCCACACAAATCTTGGGTCCGTCTCGGAGCTGGCCAATTTCGTTGCGGGTAGCTTAATGGGTTGGCCCCCTAAAATATTTTATGAATCCTGTGATTGCTTTGTCGTGAAAGACTCGTTGGGTTTTGAGTTGGTTTTTCCGAGGTTGATCGTGTGTGTGTTTCTATTTGTGCACCCCTGCAGGATAAATCTTTCTGAAAGCCGTGTCCGCGGTTATGGACGACTTGGAGCACAGTATCTCGATCATAGACAAGCATAACTAAAGTAGTGCTATAAATTTGGCTTAATATATGACTAGTAATTCAGCTTGACTACAATGGAATGGATAATAAAAATGCCAACAACTGGTGGATCTGTGGTGATCTGTGTCATACTGTACCTGCCTAATAAATATTGCAACTCCAATGGAATGTGATAAAAGTACCAACAATTGCTGGGTTTTGGGATTCCTCAGGACAATTATATCTGACTAGTAAATGTTCCCACTATAACGGAATGGTCATTAAAACTGCCCACAACTTATGCTATCAAGATGACTCAAGCTATATATCTCATTAGTAAGAGCTGCAACTATAATGGAATAAGTAAAACTGCCAACTGTGTGGGTTCCTTGGTCCGGCTTCCTCGTTTGGTCTCGAGGGGGAAATGCCAGGATGGGTATGTTTGGTGTTAGTATCAGGTTGGATCCGAATAGGTCTTTCTTACCCCTCTCTAATAGCTAACAGTTTATCGAGTCTCTATAGGTTGTTTAGTGCATGTTGCGCTACCGCTTCAGCCCACCAAACCTATGTAGGCGAGAGCCGCCGAATTCTAGCCTCGCCGTGTACTCGCCTCAGTACTGACGCTCCTCTTTTTCCCTTTGCCCTTTATCGGCACCCCTTTTGTGTTAGCAGGTTTGAGATCGACGTCGTTAGCAGGGTTACCCTTTCGGCTTGGCCTGGGCAGGGTTATGGACGCCATTGGTTATTCTTCAGGGCTCTTAGCCCCATTTGCATCTTGTCCGTACTCGGACGTTGTATCGTTTTCAAGGTGATTTATATCTTTGTAGTGTATATATGTATTCTCTACTCTTGGAGCCGTGCTGTAAATATATCTATTCTGTGGGTCCCATCGAGGACTGTTGTGTAATGGTATTACTTCGTTTTCCACCCGCATGAAAGTGCCTGGTGGCCGTCCTTGAATCGTTTCTATGCGGGTTTGGCGGAAAGGGCTAAAACTTGCATAGGGCCAATTTGAGGGTGTTACAGAGTGGTATCAGAGCTCAGCAGTTGCGATACCCCACAAGTCCAACCTGTAGGATAACCTAGCTAACGGCCGAAGTAGAGTGTCAAAACTATTTTGGAAAATCGGTTGGATAGATCTGATTAGGTCTGATTTTACTCCTTACCCCTCTGATGTTCTCCTCATACCTCTGCGTGTTTTGAATCTGCTCTCTTATCTTTTCTTCGAGTCCAGGAATTCTCGTGGATGGGTTTCCGTCATACCTTCAGGGTTTCGCTTACTCCTTTGGTAACGGTGCTTCTACATCCGGTCTTCGTGCTATTTGAGGAATCCTTCATCTGTTGGACTTCTCTCTGTTCCTTGTTGTGCCTTCCGGTGTTTTCTAACGCAACGACATCATCCACGCCAGATCTGATGCAGAGCGTGCATCACTCCTTTATTCCGAACCTCGATTGTCGAGATCTTTGGTCTGATTCCGAGAATGATTGCACGCTTTTCTACTGATTGTGCGGAGTAATAGTTTGGGTGCATGATGGATTGGCCCCCATGCCGACTACTCACTCTATTTTCTCGTGTACATTGAAGTGGATGAGAATGCATCGGTTCTCTCTTTCTATCGATGTTAGAGGTGGCTTTATTTGTGGATACCTATACCTTCTTCCTTTGTTTCCTAGAGTATTCTCTCGACGATCACGGACAACGACCTCTTGTTAGTGGTGTCGCGAGCATCTACACGAAACGAGAAGATTCAGATCGTTGGCCTTCTTCTCGGTACCATGAGGCGGATCTCGATGGCGAGATCCCTTCTTAGTGGTGTCGAATTGTGGCATCCCGCTAAAACCACTACTAGAAAATCGCTATGTTTTGCGCATTGCATCATCATGACCGCATGCCCATGTCATCATGCCACATTGCATTTGAGCATTGTCATCATCATGCATCTATTTGTCTAAAACTATTTTCTAAAAGCCTACTTTGATTTCTACATATTCCCCCGTCTTTATTTCAAATCAAAACCCTTGTCTCTCGCTCGGGTCTTTTATTTGCCTAAAAAATTATTTGCAAAAGTATTTTTCAAATAAAAGTTAAATAAAAATGTTTTACCGGGGAGGCCACCAGCCTACCAGGCCAAAAGCCCAGCAAGCCAGCAGCCTACTACCCGGTCCAAACTAACCAAAACCCTATCTAATCCTACCCTAACCCTAATCCCCACAGCCACACTCCCCACCCCACTCCTACCACCGCCGCCAGCCACCTACCCCAGACCCCCACTCCATCTCCCCATCTGTCGCCACCAGACCCACACCCTAAGCCCAGCCAAACCCAACCAGCACACACGCACGCACACAACATGACCGGCCACACCATCCACGCGCGAGCCTTACTCCATCCCGCTGCCATGTCAGCCCCATCCTAACCCAGCGTGCGTCGTGACCAAAAATCCAACCTCGCACGTGAATGCTCTGCCGCCCGCTCCCTTGGGCCCACACAGCGACCGCGTCGCGCAGCCGCCCGCGCATGCTGCCATTGAACCCACCCCGCTCAACCGTATCCTCCTCCTCGATATCTCCGCCTGGACCCACCCGCTCCCCTGGCCCCGATCCCCATGCTGGACCCACTCCCTCGCTCTCCCCCCTTGTTATGTTCTCTCCCGCATGACCCCGCCGCCTGGGGCTCCCCTTCCGCCGCCTCGTTATTGATCCCGAGCGCCTCCGGCCTTCCTCCCCGCACCTTCCGTCCTCCCCTCTCCTCCGTCCCACGAAGCAAGCTCCCAGGGCGCCGCCGCCTTCCACCGTCGAGCCATCCTCGATCACCCCCGCCACCGGGCCCCATCACCGACTTCCTCCACGCCGGCCGCCCGAGGCCGCCCGTCTCCTCCCGGCGCGCTTCGTCCCGTCGCCGCGACCTACCAGGCGCCCTTCCTTGCCACGTAGCGCCTCCTCACCGCGCCTCTCCCCTCCTCCGAGCGCGTGCCTCCGTCCGCTAAGCCAGGCGCCACCACCACTTCACGGGGTCCGACCGCCTCAGATCGTCGCGCGCGCCAGGTTCTACCCCGCCTCCCGTGCTCCTCCTGGCGTCCTCGCTCGTAGGCCAGTGCCGCCTCTCTTCCTGGGTTTCCTCGCTGGCGAGCACGAGTACGATCCCAACGGTCCGTCCTTGACCAAGCCGCTTCCCGAACTTGCCCATGCGGCCCTGCTCACCTTGGGCGTCGAACCATCCTCCTGTCCGCGGTCCAACCTCGTCGCCCTGCTACTGTATGCAAGGGCTTGCTCCTCCTATCGTTGCCAAGGGGCCCATGCCTCGTCACCCCTGTGCCTCTCTGCGACTGCTCGACAAGCTCCCGATGCACACAAGTGATAGTGTTAACCTAGTAGCGTGTTGAGATGTGTTTGTGATGCGAAGCTGTGACCGCGAAGATCTTCCTGAAAACATGAGCAACCGCTGTTTAGATACCTGGTGGTGATGGTGGTGTATTGAGGTATTTGTGGTGTGAGCGGGATCTGCAAGTTCTGCCTGACTGGGCACTACTCTGTTGATCAAGGCCTTCTGATGAACAAGTACGACCAGTTGAGCCACGACCATCGGCGCCAAAGTCCAAGAATGATCCGACGCCGCACCCGTGGGCTTCTACATGCGCCGCCATGATTGACTTCCCCGGGTCCAGTGACCGAGAACCTCAGCACGGCTAGTTCGTCTTCCTGTCGGACGCCAAGACCTCCTTCTCGGATACCAACCCGATCCCGTCGACCCCGAATCCAAGATCTTCCGAACCCAGATGTGTGACCCTAAGCCTCTACTTTTATAATATGACATATACCTGTCGCATCATTAAATCATCATGCTTGCATACATGTCATCTGGTGGGTTGGGTTAAATAGTTGATTCACCTAAATTAAATATGGAGTCCATATGCGGGATATCTTTGTCTTATTCCGGACTCCATTTAAATTGTGTAGCGAACCGATGCCATGATTTGCCTTATAATCAATTGTCGGGACCCCGGTTCGGCTTAATACTGCCTAATTGCACTGCACTTTTGCCATGCGATGCATCATACCATGAACATGCCGGATCTTCTGCCGTAGTATTAAATATTGCATCCGGTGTTTCTTCTAGTGTTTGCTTCTTCGTGGATTAGGCCGATGAGTTGATGCGAGTATCGACAAGTTCTCCGGATATGAACCTCCGGTAGTGTTTCCCAGGCGAGCATCTCTCCCCTTCTACCTATTTGGCATTTATAGTCTTTATTTCCTCTTGTATATCTATTGCTATCCGTGTCGCGATGCTTTAGTGTTCCGTAACAGATATATTCTGTGCAGCCTTTATATTGCCATGGACACATCCTATTGCCTGTTGTTTGATAGATAGTCGGCCTTGTGAGTCGTAGTTGCTTGCTTATGTGTTGCTTCGCGTCGTTGTCGTTCCACCGTTGATGGCAAGTTGGCACATGACAAAGGGTGGAGATGCTTTATGGTGGAGAGGATCATGACTTTAAATACAACTATTAAATTGCTGGGACAACTGATGAAAGAGGCACCGGTGTGCAATATATGCTATTTTGTTTTTATGTCCACTTGTGTCCCGTAGGCCCCGAGTACTTGATACCTGTTCCTTGACTATTCGCACTATCCACATACGGGAGACTCTATGAATCCCCCTTAGCCAGAGCTTGATTCATTTCTTATTTCTTGGGGCCACAAACTAGTTTGGGGATTTATTACTATCTTGTACTTATGCCATGCTTTACTTCTTTATTTACGATTGTGCGTGGAGCACCTGTACTTTTTAGGATCGTGACACATTTTCGCTGTATCGACAAGCCCAGTCACACTTTCGGGTTCCCAGTTGTTTATAGCCGTCCATACAAACCTTGGGTCCGTCTCGGAGCCGGCCAACTTCGTTGCGGGTAGCTTCATGGGGTGGCCTCCTAAAATATTTTATGAATCCTGTGATTGCTTTGTCGTGAAAGCCTCGTTGGGTTTTGAGTTGGTTTTTCCGAGGTTGATCGTGTGTGTGTTGCTATTTGTGCACCCCTGCAGGGTAAATCTTTTTGAAAGCCGTGTTCGCGGTTATGGATGACTTGGAGCACAGTATCTCGATCATAGACAAGCATAACTAAAGTAGTGCTATAAATTTGGCTTAATATGTGACTAGTAATTCAGCTTCAGTACAATGGAATGGATAATAAAAATGCCAACAACTGGTAGATCTGTGGTGATCTGTGTCATACTGTACCCGCCTAGTAAGTATTGCAACTCCAATGGAATGTGATAAAAGTGCCAACAATTGCTGGGTTTTGGGATTCCTCAGGACAATTATATCTGACTAGTAAATGTTCCCACTATAATGGAATGGTGATTAAAACTGCCCACTACTTATGGTATTAGGATAACTCAAGCTATATATCTGATTAGTAAGAGCTGCAACTATAATGGAATGAGTAAAACTGCCAACTGTGTGAGTTCCTTGGTCCGACTTCCTCGTTTGGTCTCGAGGGGGAAATGCCGGGATGGGTATGTTTGGTGTTAGTATCAGGTTGGATCCGAATAGGTCTTTCTTACCCCTCTCTAATAGCTGACAGTTTATCGAGTCTCTATAGGTTGTTTAGTGCATGCTGCGCTGCCGCTTCAGCCCACCATACTTATGTAGGCAAGAGCCGCCGAATTCTAGCCTCGCCGTGTACTGGCCTCAGTACTGACGCTCCTCTTTTTCCTTTGCCCTTTGTCGGCACCCCTTTTGTTTTAGCAGGTTTGAGATCGACGTCGTTAGCAGGGTTACCCTTCCGGCTTCGCCTGGGCAGGGTTATGGACGCCATTGGTTATTCTTCAGGGCTCCTAGCTCCATTTGCAACTTGTCCGTACTCGGACGATGTATCGTTTTCAAGGTGATTTAGATCTTTGTAGTGTATATCTGTATTCTTGACTCTTGGAGTCGTGCTATAAATATATCTAGTCGGTGGGTCCCATCAAGGACTGTTGTGTAATGGTATTACTTCGTTTTCCACCCGCACGAAAGTGCCTGGTGGGCGTCCTTGAATCGTATCTATGCGGGTTTGGCGGAAAGGGCTAAAACTTGCATAGGGCCGATTTGAGGGTGTTACATAACCCTTTTTATAAAACTAATGGTTGGATTCGGATGCGATACCATTCCAAATTTACCGTACAACCACACTACCTGAATTGGGTAAGGCCTAGCTGGAAATTTATATGCATTAGTATACTTCCCTCGCGGGAGAGGTTTGAGTTAAGGCTACCTCTCATGATGTCCACCTATGCAGTGCCCAAGATGACTGATGGTCATGGTTGGGAGGCCATTCTCATAGGAGAGGTGCTTATACAAGGGTGTGTAAAAGGAAGGTTATGTTTGATTATCTGCATACTAAGTATGATGATTCAGGGTTATCCCTAGCAAGTGTATCAAATCTTGTGGTGAAAGTGTACCACCTCTGCAGAGTGTCAAACTATTCGAATAGCCGCGTCCGTGGTTATGGATAGTTGGAATGGCCATACTGTTTCATTGTCAGATATTTTCCAAATAACATGAAATGAATGATGAATCTTGACTTGACCACAACGGAGTTGCGTTTATGACATTAGCATCCCAACTTAAGTGATTCTAGAACTTTACTTTATCTTTCTTTGCTTCTTAACTCAGCTTAGGTTTCAAACTTAACTTTATAGTTAAACATAGAGTTAGCACTTTACTTTAGAACTATCCTACTTGTTAGTGGAAGTTTGCGAGTACTTAAAGAGTACTCACGGCTTTTGTCCTAGCTATTATCATGGCCAGACTATCAAGATGATGGACAGCAGGATGGCTATGATAACTAGGACTATCTGCCTTCGTCAGCATTACATGTGCCCTGAAGATGGACCCCACCGCTACGCTTATCTTTTATTTCCGCTGCTTGTTGTATTAAGACTGGATCATGATATCTTTTTTTTGTGTAAGAACTTATGTATGGTTTGTAATTGATGATGTACTGTGATATCCAATCCATTATGTCTCCTGGGATTGCGAGGTATGGCATAACGGGCATCTGGTATTGCGAGGTATGGCATAAGGGGCATCTGGGATTAAAAATCCGGGTGTTGACATTCCGAGGATTAGATCGATAATGAACTCAATATCCCTATCCGGGGGCATGCCTGGCAATTCATCTAGGAATACGTCAGGGTATTCATAGACTACTCGGACTTGGTCTATAGTGGGTAGGGCTAGGCTCTTGTTGCACTTAAATTGACGGGGTAAGGTTTCAGATATATGCTCTACTGTGCAAATTCTTCTAGCTTTTGTAGTTGACCCGGTGATTTGAACTATCATGACATGCTTCAAGTTGGGTGGGTGAATCTTACTAGTGCACGCAAATTCTTCGGTGACAAATGAATGCGATGCCCCCGAATCAAACAATACCCTTGCTAAAACTGAGTTGACAGAAAACATACGCAACACCACATCTGGCGCTTCTTGGGCTTCCTTGGCGTTCATGTGGAAGAGACGGCCGTTGCGGTTGTGAGGGTTCCCTGGGGCAAATCTTCTCCCTGGTTGAACACGACGCTGCTGTTGAGCTAGGGCATTCACATTGGCAGTGGCGGCAGTCTTCTTGGTACACACATTGGAATAGTGACCCTTCACTCCACACTCGAAACAGGTGATCTGGGACTTCTCTTTTGCTGCGATAGGCACATCATTGCTACCAGTTCTGGTTGCAGTGTTGTTGTTGCTCTTGGGAGGGGCACGGTTGAAATTGTTAGCGTTGCTAGAGTTGTGATTGTTTCCTTCGGACTTCACATTGCCTCCGCTACGGTTGGGGTAGCTTGGTCGAGACATTGGGGTTCGATTGTTCCTTGGTGCATATCCTGGTGAGGGGTTGGGACGGTACTTCTGGTGACTGCTAGATCCAGATTGCTGCATCATACGACGTTTGCGGTTGTCGTTTGCTTGGTTAATCTTCCCTTCCATCTGAATGGCAGAGTCGACTAGCTCTTCGAGATCTTCGAAACAGATGTTGACAAGGACAGTCTGCATCTCATCATGCAGTCCGTTCAAGAATCTCTCCTTCTTCTTGACCTCTGTGTTGATCTCATCAGGGGCATATCTTGCAAGTGACAAGAATCTATCACGGTATTCCACCACAGTCATTCTACCTTTCTTCAAGTAACGAAACTCATCCCTTAGTCTGGTGACTAGACCTTGCGGCACGTGGGTGCGGCTGAACTTAGTTTTGAAGGCTTCCCATGTCATCACTTGACCATGGTTCATGTTACGGATACTAGTCTACCAAGCTCTTGCATCTCCCCTTGATAGTGGGTGGCAAAGAGAACTTTCTCGTTGTCATCAACTCCTGCTACTTCTAAGTTGTTTTCCATTGTCTGTAACCAGTCATCAGCATCCAGTGGGTTTTCAGCCTGGTTAAAGATTTGGGGATTCGTATTCTGAAAGTTTTTGAGTTTGGATCCATGGTGATCCTGGATTCCATGCCCTTGGTTGTTTTGGGCCATCTAAGCTATCTATTGCAATGTTACTAAGTTGGCCTGAAGTTCTGCCATGCTTACTTCACGGTCTACAACTAACATCTGGATAATCTGCAGCATTGGGTCTTGCGATGAGTTGCTCCCTCCTTGGTTTCCACGAGTCATCTGGAGATTGAGATAGATAAAGGGGTAAGAGGGAAAGTTCTAAGGTTCATGTTTTTGGTTTCAAAGCTAAAACTTTGAGTTTGACTCAGGTTTTGCAACTAACTTCATTTCATTCACTCAAATAAGCACACGATACAAACACACACCACAACAATAAAGGAAAACAAATGGTTTGAAGAACCATTCTGCAAGCTACGATACAGTTGGACCGATACATCTCATGCTATGACAGTGCTCTAGTGCATCTACTCATCGTCGATGAAGTCGGAGTCCTCATCGTCAGTGTAGAAGTCCACGGCATCCTCCGCCAGAAAGTCATCATCATTGCTGAGGTAAGAATCCATGTCTCCTTCGATGTCTTCGCCCTCCTCTTCTTCCTGCTTTGCTGCAAGCTAAGCTTCTTGCTCCTTGACGTTCTTCTCGAGGTCGGCCACCTTCTTGCAAAGACGGGCGATGGTGCGATCCTTCTTCTCGTGCTGGAGGCGAAGAGACTGACAATCCTTGACTAGCAGTGAGAAAGTCTGGGCCTTCTGGTCGGCAATGACATGGTTGTGGTTGGCAAGCTCCCTAGAATTGTCCAATTCCTTCTAGTGATCGTACAACAAGAAGTCAAGGTTCTCCACTGGACGCTTCAGCTCTAGGTGACTTGGCATCTCTATCGGCATTCCCATGAAGTCATGTCTTGCATAGTGAGGAAAACGGGTTCCTTGGATTTGGTTGACGCTGAGGGCACATAGACATGCGAGAGCTTCATGCATTGCCCTGGCTAATCCATCTAGCCAGTTGTTCTCTCTCACGGAGAACTGGATTCTCTCGGTGTCGTCGGATTGATGACAAGTACGCCATGAGGGGGTCCTCGAGGCGTGCGGAAGAGAGGGGTGTGAGACGTATGGTGTTCCGGGACGGTGAGCACACAAGTTTACCTAGGTTCGAATCTGCCGGCTTTGGACGGATCCTACTCCTGCTAGCAATCCAGTAATACGACAAAGCCGGAATATGGGTTACAAGGGTTTCGCCTATGCGAGTTGAGATTGTAGACTATTGAGGTGTGCCCTAAGGCTCCCCTAGGATGGCTTATATAGATATCCGTCCTAGGGTTTACAAGAGAGATCTATCCAGCTATGACTAAGAGTCGGTTATAGAGTCCATCTTGAACTACAAGTAACACTATGGGCCTAAGTCGGTAAGTCTTCTGGGCCTTCCTGTAGCCGGACAGAACTCCGTCACTTCTCCCTGACTGGGCCGCCCGTGAAGCAAAGATCTAACCCGAAGTGGGCTACCTTGGTCAGTGAGGAACTATGAGGATACCCGGAAAGTATATCCCCAACAGCAGGCCCCGAAAGTCTCCAAGATCCAAAGTCGGATTTATCATCGTCTAGCTTGATCTTCGGCTTGCAGAATCTTGAAGGGTTCCTGAAACTTCACAACAAAAATTATGATCCGGATCTTAAAAAATAAGTCGGACCTATCAACAGGATACTCGGATTTCCCAGCTTGATTTCAAACTAAGCCGGAATTTGGTCTCTAACGCCACCTGACACCAGTCATGGTCAAGTCATGTCATCTGACAGACATCTTGTCAGCACGACCGTTGGTGGGTCCGCAGTTCGCGGAACCGAGGCGCTGTTTCAATGCGTACCCGGAGATCAAGGCAACATAATCATCACGTGGGTCCTTCCTAGTTCCTTCCACGACGCATGGCGGTTACACTTTAGCATTTGCACGAATCTTGGCGTGGTTAGGTGGATATAAGGGGCGAGGATTTTCCTCATCCTTTCTTCACATGTTCATTTGTCGTTTCTTCTCCTCCAAATCTCCTCCGCACACAGAGCTCCTCTGCTTTCCCCAAAAGCTCCCAGCGCCACCCATCTTAGGTCACCGGCGCACCGGAGAAATGGCTTCGTCTTCATCTTCCGGTTTGGCGGCGGCAGCGACGGCGGAGGCGGTGGCAGAACAGGAAAGCTTCCGCGGGGTCTGGATCCCCTGCGTTCTTGACGATGAGAAGCTCCGCGGCGTGGAGAAGAAGGGCTCCTCCGCGCTAGCGACTAGCGGCGCGGCGCCAGGGAGACCATCCCCAACCAGCGCGCCGGCGAGCGGGTCCACTGCGGCGATACAGCGTACAGTGACCACCTTTTGCCCAGCGAGATACCTTCCTTCTCTTGCAAGCCTGATATAACCTGGATCGTGCCTGGTTAATCCGGCCACGCGGGTACCTGCATACAAGTTACATAAATCCTACCGGCATACGACATACGTCGGCCAGGACTCAGTTAGGTGGACATCCTCCGGTCCGGGTTACTCCATAAGTTGGCCAGCCTTGAGGTGACTCGGCCATCATTTGCTTTGACCTTGCCATACCTCGGCTAACTCGGCCTTTATACCTTGGCGTGACCCTACCCGGGGGTATCCCCCCAACATTAGTCCCCAAAGCTGGTGCGGTCGTAGCAGCTCCAGCTGCTAAGGCCACGACAGGTTCAATTTACCGATCCTTTTGCTCCCTTTTCCGAGTTATCTCATATCCCGGATTTCATTGGCTAGCTTTTCCCTTGGCACATTCCGAGTTTTCACTTGCTAGCCGGGTCACCCTTTAGTTTTCCGGGTTATCCTTCCTTCTCTCGTATGCTTCCCCATGTGGAGAGTAATCATTATCTTGCCTCATTTTAAGGGCCTGCGCCAGTTACTGCACTTAATGTCAGGTGTTACTGTTGCATACATTACATCGCATCTGTCTCCTTGTTAACTATATCACCACGTCGTGTCGTGGGATCCCCTGCGCCCTGTGGCCCTTCCTGTGGCTTGCCTGTGATTGGCTGACCCGGTAGATACACGGCCACACCGTGTGGCCCCGACGCGCAACACGATCCCACTACCCCCACTGAGGCGTGGTTAAATAGGGGAGGGGCGCGTCCCTTGGCCATTTTCCACTTCTCGCGCACCTTCGCCTCTTTTCCCTTTTTTCTTCCTAGTGACAACGCCGCCGCCACCGCATCTGCTCAGCAGCGCCGCCGCACCGTGCCTTTTCACACCCGCGTCGCTGCCGCTCCCACGTAGCTCCATCTCCACGGGTCCGTGCCAGTCCAAGGCTCTGCCCCCACCTCCGATAGGGCCGGTGAGGACAATGATCTAGACATGACTGAGGAGGAGCTTGCCGTCGCGGAAGAGGAGATGGAGGAGGGGGTGGAAAATGCAGAGCGTGGCGCCTGGGCTGGTTCCTCGGTGTGCCAGGACGTCCTGGACTGGCTCTACCACACTCGCCGCATCCCCGAGGACGTGATTGCCCGCCTCGCCTCCGAGGAGCTCGCTCCCTCGCCGCAATCCGGGTGAGTTCGTCATGTTCCTCTCCCATTTCTAGCGCGGCTTCGGCCTCCCCGTCAGCGATTTCTTTCATGACTTCCTCAACATATATGAACTCCAACCCCACCATCTTCTGGCGAACGCCATTACGTCCCTTTCTTCATTCGCCTCCACCGTAGAAGGGTATGTCGGTTTGTGGCCTACCAAAGAGCTATGGATCCGGTTCTTCGGTCTACGAAGGAACGTGATTCCGAATAAACTGCTTGACCCGGAGGAAAAACATCTGACACAATTCGGTGCAGCCTCTATTTGTCCCCGGAAGCAATCCGTCTTTCCCCGGGTTACGGGGCTTGATTCCTGCAAGGGCTGGGCCTGAACTTTCTTCTATGTCAGAAATGGCACGGATGAAGATCTGATCCGGCTGCGCCCCTATGCTCCGGGTCCTCCGAATCCGGATTTGTGGGACCGGGTATCCAAGAAACCCACCGTCTTGGCGAATCAAGTCAACAAGCGGTTCAAGGAGTTGAAGGATTTGGGGCTGCGCAATGAGGATGCGATGATCACTTTTGTCCGCAGTCGGATCTCCCCTCTCCAGAATCGCACACACAATCTTTGCTATATGAGCTGGCGACTTGACCCCAACTGGACTTCTTCCTTTGAGCTGAACAACACAGAGATATTCCGCCGGATCAAGGCGCTTTTTACAACTGACAAGGAGCTCTCCGCTGATTGGGAGTGGGGATTGGAGCATTATTGCCGGGACAAGCCTCCTCCTACGGTAAATCTCGTGATTCAATCTTTTCCGAGTTATATTCTATGTCGGAGTATGTTGTTTATCTGATCCTTTTGTATTTCCTTCTTAGCTGTTTCTTCAGCAGACCCTCGAAGATGGCACCGAGCCTTCGCTCAAATGGGCGAAGGATCGACTTGTCTTGGACGAGGAGGAGCCGGCTCAAGAGATGTTCTTGCCGTTCCCTGATGCAACCAAGCGACCCACTGGTAACTTCTCTTCCTTAAGAGATTGGCCTGATGATGAAGATGATTCCGACATTGAGGTGATGGAAGCATTTGACGCTGTACCCATTTCCTACGCCTTTCCGGCTTTAGCTAACCCGGCTGGGCAGATCCACGAAGATCCTCCTCTCTCCACGGGTGAGCCGGTCCTAGCCGCGTCAAAGAAACGGGTGGCCGCTTCTACTGCTTCTTCCGGACCTTCTAAACCAACCAAGAGGCAAAAGAAGTCCGCAGACAAAGCCGCCACCAAGCCTTCGACTAAGGCCACAACTTGGAGAGCTCGGAAGCCCAAGGAGCCATTGATTTCTGATGAGTAAGTCACTTTCTTCTTCATCCAATTTTTTGCTTCGTGCTTTTCTATTCATATGCCTTTCTTTTGTTATAACTTATTATTCGTCATTTGATTCAGCAGGGCTGCAGTGGAGGTCCCTCAGAGCGGCTCCAGCATCTCCTCTTCCTTCCGGCATAGCCCATCTCCCCCTCGTGGCAACGATACACGCCCGCTGAGCCCCGTTCAGGAGGGTTCAGTGGCTGCTCCGGGTTCTAGCCCACCTCGTCTAGAGGAGGACAACCTTGGTGCAGGGGGAAGTGGCTCTGCCGAGGCAGCGGATGCTCCCAGCTCCTCTTCGGCTTAGCCGCAACCTACTACCTCCGAGGTACCGACAGCACCCCCGCCAAGACCAGCAACAGGACAAGCACCAGCGCTAGCACCAACAGTAGCACCACAAGTACCAGCAGCAGCAACAACTCCTTCCGCCTCGTCCGAGTCTTCCAGGACTCAGCGAGAAGGCTCATTGAACACCAAGTCTGCACCCGAGACCAAATCCACAACTCAAACCTCAACCTCTCAGCAGCAGCCCAAGGCCAAGAAAAGTTCTAACGCCGCCAGGGCAACATCCGTTGAAGTTGGAAAGCGCACACTCGTGTCCATGCTTCCGAAGAAAACTACACCGAAGAAGGATGCCTCCCCCGGGTCAGCTAGCACGCAACTTACATTGCACACCAGCCCTGTTGCCGCCCAAGTTGAAAGGAGGGAAGCCCACGCCAAGGGTTTGATTGCGCCTCACATGCTTAGCAGAGAGCGATCTCCCCCGTCCCTAATTGAATATGTTAATAACTGGAACAACGTGGAGTTTGTCAATCCCAACAATGATCTTCCGGAGAAATTTGGGCCCGCGGAGTTTAGCGCACAAATGAACATAGCAGCCAAGGCTATCAACCTTGCCGACCGGATGATGGAGGTACGCTACTTTGTCTTTTCTTTAGCATGCACAAGTTCTTAGAGACATAACCATTAGTCCCCGAGCCTCCGGGGGAGTAATTTGTTACTCGGTCGGATGCTCCTTGGAGAACTAGCGTAGCTCCTTAGTAACTTCGGATCTGCACACTCCTAGAGTCGGGTTAAGTTCCACTTGGGCTCAATTTTGTACACTTTGAATATGCACACACCTAGAGCCGGGTTAAGTTCCACTTGGCCCGGATTTTGTACACTTCGAATATGCACACACCTAGAGCCGGGTTAAGTTCCACTTGGCCCGGATTTTGTACACCTCGAATATGCACACACCTAGAGGCGGGTTAAGTTCCACTTTGCCCGGATTTTGTACACTTCGAATATGCACACACCTAGAGCCGGGTTATGTTCCACTTGGCCTAGATTTTGTACACTTCGAATATGCACACACCTAGAGCCGGGTTAAGTTCCACTTGGCGCAGATTTTGTACACTTCGAATATGCACACAATTAAGTCAATTTTGCTTTTCTCAAGTTACCACCAATCGTCGGAGTGCTGAGTTTCAGTGCCTCTTGGACACACACAAGGGGCTGCGGTCGAAACATTCTGCACTTCTTCCTGAGTTCGACAAAAGGGGTAAGTTTTCTCTTTGCCTTTTTTCCATCTTTCTTTGTCTTTCCTTGCCGGATTAATTTGTCATTCGGATTGTGTAGCCGGATTGGAGGCCCAAAACACCATCATAAGGAAGAACTTGGAGCAGATAAAAGTTAAGTAAGTTTTGATTAATCTTCTTCTGCACTCTCTCTCCTTTTCTTCATGGCTCGGCAGATATTTATGCCTCGGCTCTGCCGGGTTAACAGACCGTTGCAGCATCCCTTGAAGATAGTGTGCCCGTGCCTGATATGATGCTACATTTTCTCGAAGAAGCAGGGCAACATCAGGCCGAGCTCAAAAATAAGGACGATGAACTTGCCATTCTTCAGGCCAACGATGATAAAATTGCCAAGCTCAAGGCTGAAATGAAAAATCTCAAGGCGCTTCACCAGACTAAAATGGAGAAAGCTGGCCAAGACTTCAGTAAGGAACGAGAACGTCTCAATCTCCAACTTGCCAAAGATCAAGAACTGCTGAAGGAGGCCGACGTCAAGCTTGAGTCAGCAAATGTTGAACTCGAGAAACTCCGGAAGAGGCATGCTGATTGCACCACAGAGCTGACCTGGATCCACACTCATATCTCTCGTAAGTTCTTTTCCTTCAGCCGACATGAATCTCTCCGGGTCAACCTCCTTTACTTATTTCACTTGTCTTGTTTTCAGGAAAAAATTTAGAGGGCGCTGCTATTACGGTTGCTGCAGTTACCAAGTTCCACTAGCAGAGGGGTACGCCAACTGGTCCTGGCGCTGAAAATATTCCCTATGACATGGAGGAATTGCTGGTCAGCCTATCCTCTCGCATCGAGATTGTGAAGAACTATGGTTCGGGTCTCTTAGATGCAGCAGTCCGGATCTTCCATGCCCTTTGGCCTGGTGAAGATACTCCTGAGGGGTCCACTGCTCTGATTACCAAGTTAATGGAGTGTGAGACCTAGCTTGACCTCTGGAGGGAATCCGCCGCACGCGCCGGAGCTGAAATTGTCCTCCATTTTGTTCTCACATGGTATGAAAAGTTGGATCTGAATCTTCTCGAGCGCCTGCGCTCCGGATCCAAGTGGTCGAATGACCCGGATTGGGTAACCCGGCGCAAGGCTTGCGCCCACATCCTCATCCAGTTTGCTCCCATCCATCAATGGAATGAAGGACCAATTTTCCTTGGCGTTATTGACGACGAATACGTTGAAGATGGTTCGGGAGATGAGGAAGAGGACGAAGCTTCAGATGTTGAAGAGAATGAAGACGATGATGAGGCTGAAGCCGGAGTTCCACCTGCTGCTGCTCCTTGAGCGTGAAAAACACTTTCAAATTTACCAGATCCCCGGTATGCCGAGTGCAAATGTATTAAGAACACAAATTATATTTTTCTACTAAGTTGCTCGTGCCGGATTAACTTGGGCGTAGTCCCCGAGTTTCATTTTCTTGTTTCTCCAATTTCCTGGCTCGGCTCGTGTCTACCTTGATTCGGTTTGCGACTTACGAGTCCGAGTTTCAAAAATTGACTTAACAATACTTGGAAACTTTAGGACTGGCTCAAAATAACCCAGCAAAGTAAAAAACAAGGTAAACATAAAGTTAGTCTGAATAACAAACGTCGTCTCAATTACGTTCATCTCCTTAGTCGTTTTTCGCGTGCTATGCAATTCCAAACTTATTCTCTTGCTTGCCATGAAGCCAAATCTTGTTTTACAGCAGCAAATGGAAGAGTTGAGTTTTTGGTGCTCACACACTACTAATCCGGCATAGGCAGAAGCAACTTAAGCCAGCCGACATAAAAATAGAGAGTAAACATATAGAACAACAAACATTACTAAGGCAGTCCTAGAGTTACTACTCGAGGTGCCAAGATTTCATTGATAAACTCATTGCCGGCATACATACCGACGTATGAGACACGCGGATACACACACTTCTTTGTTTAGTGTAGAAGGGACGAAGTAGAGCTACATTCAATGGATGCTTAGATTCCTCGCCGGACCTGTCTGCCTTGTTCTTCTCCTGTGGTTTTGCATCGATGAGATAATAAGAGTCATTGTGCAATGCTTTGCTCATAATGAATGGCCCTTACCATGGGGGGATAACTTATGCATGCCGGCAGTACGTTGTACCAACTAGAGTACCAGATCACCTTCCCGGAAGACCCGGGGGTTAACTTTCCGGCTATGATAGCGTCGGAGATTTTGCTGATATATGGCGGATCTGGACAATGCCATTCTCTCGCTTCTTCCAGCAGATCAAAATCATTTTGCCGGGCTTCTCGCACTTCGGCTTCTGTTTATTGGGTGACCCTAGGCGAATCATGCTCTAAGTCGGCTGGTAATACAGCTTCTGCCCCTTATACCAGAAAAAATGGCGTATAGCCTGTTGATCGATTCAGTTGTTCTTAAACTCCATAGTACCGCTGGTAGTTCTTCTATCTAGCACCCCGCTGATATTTGCAGCGGCTCAATGAGCCGAGGTTTTATCCCGGATAATACAAATCCGTTGGATATCTCCACTTGTCCGTTCGATGCGGGGTGGGCTACTGAGGCAACGTCCAGCCGGATCTTCTTATCTTGGCAGAACCGCCCAAATGCTCCTTCAGCAAAATTTGTGCCATTATCTGTTATGATACTATGAGAATAGCCATATCTTAGAATGATATCTTTGAGGAATGTCACGGCCGTAGCTCCATCATATTTTCTTATCGGCTTCACCTCAATCCACTTTGTAAATTTGTCAACTATAACCAAGATATGGGTCATATTTCCTCTTGCTGGTTTAAACGGGCCAACCATATCCGAACACCATACGGCAAATGGCCAGGTAATTGGTATGGTCTTGAGCTCCGACATTGGCATGTGTGTCTTGGTGGCATACCTTTGACAACCATTACATTTTCTTACTAGATCCTCTACCTGTTCCAAGGCACTTGGCCAGTAGAACCAATATCGGAAAGCTTTTGCCACTAAAGCTCTGGATGAGGCATGATGCCCACATTCCCCTTGATGTATATCTCGGAGGATGATTCCCCTTGATGTATATCTCGGAGGATGTCAAGCCCTTCTTCCGAGTCAACACATGATTGGAGGACGTTTGTGACACTCCTCTTGTATAATTCGACATTTATAATCGTGTATGCCTTTGCGCGCCTCTAAATTTTCCTGGAAAGCACCTCTTCACTAGGAAAAGTTCTATCCTTCAGGAATTGAAATATGGGCAGTGCCCAAGATGGTATAGCTCGCACCAGAAATACATACACATCAATTTCCATTTGATCCACCGACATAACCTTGGCCGGATCGCGCTGAACAGTCCCCGGGTTCTGCGAAGCAGTCCCCGGGTTTCCTGAACCACATCCCACATCAATGTCCATGGGTACAGCTCCGGACTCTGGATCTGCCGGGATGTAGATTGAGTCGGTTTCTGGGGATGGCCTGATAGATGGTTTTCTGTGGTGTTCTAGTGCTACACCCAGTGGAATTGCTTGTCGGGTCGATCCGAGCTTCGACAATATGTCGGCAGCCTCATTTTCTAGCCGGGGCACATGGTGAAACTCGCATCACTCAAAGTACCCTGATATTTTTTGCACATGAAATCTATATAATGCCATGTTTGGATCCAAAGCGTCCCATTACCCCGAGACATGCTGAACTACCAAATCTGAGTTGCCAAAGCATTGGATCCGACGTATTCCAATTTCTTTTGCTACTTTGAGCCCATGCACAAGTGCTTCATACTCGGCGACATTGTTTGATGCTCTGAAATGGATCTGCAACACATACTTCAACTGGTCGTTCTTTGGTGAGGTAAGTACAACTCCGGCGCCTAACCTGGTTTTTTTATCCATCAAAATGCATTCTCCAGTAGTTCGGATCTGGTAATGGTGGCTCATATTGCATTTCAGCCCAGTCTACGAAAAAATCGGCCACAGCCTGAGACCCGATCGCATCTTGCATGTCGTACTGCAGAGCATAAGGAGCTAGCTCAATTGCCCATTTTGCAATCTGGCCGCTCGCATCCTTGTTGCTCATTATCTCAGATATGGGGGCTTCACATATCACACCATACGCCATCTTCTGATAGTGAGGATAGTTTTGCTTTGATGCTGATAATACCTCACTCAAGTAATAGGCTGGCCTTTGCACTGACTTACCCTCCTCGTCGCGCTCTACCACTACTATTGCACTTACAACTCGGTTGGTTGCGGCTATGTAGAGCAACATTTGCTCTTTTGATAGTGGAGAGGCTAAGACTGGTGCAGTGGCTAACATTTTCTTTAACTGGATGAAGGCTTCATTGGCCTGCGGCGTCCATACGAACTTGTCCACTTTTTTCATTAGTTGATAGAGAGGAAGTTCTTCTTCTCCCATCCGACATACAAACCGACTCAAAGATACCAGACAACCAATGAACTTCTGGACTTCGTTAAGACACTTCGGCAGTTCCATTCGCTCTATGGCTCGGATTTTAGTTCGGTTAGCTTCAATACCTCGGCTCGAGACAAGAAACCCGAGTAGTTTTCCAGCCGGGACACCGAAGGTACACTTCTCTGGGTTAAGCTTCATTCGGAATCTTCTTAGGTTCGCGAACGTTTGCCTGATATCATCAAGGAGCGTTTTGCTTTCCTTGGTTTTTATAACCACATCATCCACATATACCTGCACATTTCAGCCGATTTGGTCGTGTAAACATTTTTGCATACATCTTTGGTACGTTGCCCCTACATTACATAAACCAAAAGGCATGGTGCAATAGCAATAAGCCCCATACGGGGTGATAAACGCAGTCTTTATTTGATCATTTGGGTTGAGAGGTATCTGGTGGAAACCAGAATATGCATCTATGAATGACAACAGTTCACACCCAGCAGTAGAATCTATGACTTGATCTATCCTTGGCAGTGGGAATGGATCTTTTGGGCACGCCTAATTCAGGTTCGTGTAATCGATGCACATACGCCAAACCACTGCCACATTCGGATCATCTTTCTTCTTTTCCACTAGCACCGGATTAAATAGCTAATCCGGCTAAAGCACTTCCATGATAAATCCAGCTGCTAGGAGCCGAGCTATCTCATCTCCAATGACTTTTCTCCTATCTTCGGCGAAGCGGCGGAGAGGTTGCTTCACCGGCTTTGCTCCGGGTCTCACATTCAAAGAGTGCTCGGCCAACTCCCTCAGAACACCTTGCAAGTCCCGTGTGGACCAAGCAAAGATATCCCGATTCTCACGGAGGAAGCTGATAAGATCGCTTTCCTATTTGTCATTTAACCCGACACCAATCGTTACGGTGCGCTCTGGGAATAGATCATCAACTGGCACTTTCTTTGTATCTTTTGTTGCTTGAAACGAGACACTTCCATGCGGGTTAATCAGCGCCGGCATATATTGATGTGCTGAAAGAGCCAATGCCGCCACCTCCTGGATCTTTCTCTTCTCTCGTGCGATCATGAGTGACTCGGCCAGGTTAGACCCGTCTGACGCACACTCAATGGAACGTCGGAAATCTCCTTCTATGGTAATTTCTCCATTTGGCCCAGGAAATTTCATCTTTAGGTAACTGATGTGACAACTTGCCATGAATTTGTTCAGGGCAGGCCTGCCGAGTAACGCGTGATACACGCTATCTAGGTTCACCACCTCAAACTCCAAATTTTCAGTTCGGCAGTTATCTCTTGTGCCAAATAATACGTCTACCCGGACCTTGCCAATGGTTTCACATGAAATGCCTGGCAGAATACCATGGAAAGTTGTTCTCGTGGCCAGGAGCATGTTCTCCGAGATACCCAACTTGCGTATTGTATCCACGTACATAATATTGATGTTGCTGCCATTGTCAATTAGCACCTTGGAAAACCTCACATTGATATTTGGCCCGATGAACGTTGGGTCCAGCACCAGTGCATACGAACCAGGACTAGGCATGAGCTTGGGATGGTCATTGATACTCCATGTAATTTCCTGATCCGACCAAGGCATATACCTCGTCACTGCCGGCATTAACGCATTCACTTCCATATGTCGGTGCTGCAAGCTCTTTCTATCTGTCTCCTCCGTGGTAAACACGCAGTAACTCTGGTGATGCTCTCTGTATTCATTTCTCCCCTCATTGCCGGGATATCTTTCATCTGTCTGGTGCTGATTTTCCACCTGGTACAGTGCATCCCTTCTCTCATGGTTTTCATACCTCTGCGGGGGTGGTGGCAACATTAACTGTTGCGTGTTCGCTCCGGAGAGTAATTGCTGCTGGGGTAACTCCTGCCGAGGTTGATCGTTCCGAGGTGCCTGAGCATTCCCCAAACCACTTTGTTCTATCTTCCTCATCCACTCACATTGCCAAGTTGTGTGACCCACCAGGTTAGTCGGATTTGGTGTGTGAAATTTGCACGGCTGATCCAGCATTGCCTCGGCTGGTTTTATTGCCCCTGTCTCTTGCCCCTGTCTCTTTTGCTCGGGCGTCCAAGTTTTATTGCCATCATTTCTTGGGGTCCACTGTTGCCCTCCAGTTTTCTCACGCTGATTACTCCCTGCTCCGGGTTGGCCTTGATTTACAGCAGCAACTTGTTGCAAACTGTACCTGTAATCTGGTCTATCATCTCTTCTCTTACCCCGGTAAACATTCCACCGGGATGACCCGGCTCCATCTCGCTGGTAGTACTCCTCATTCGACTCGTTTGACACAAGCCTAGGTTGAGTCGGATCACCCAAGGCATATGAATCAGCAATATGGATTGTTCTGCCAGTGTAGTTGGCATATCCCTTTGTAACCTTTGCCACAACATGCTTGCATATCTGCACCCTTGCGCAAACCAAGCTATGGCCTGTGACTCGATCACGCCCTCACATGAATTTCGCACAGTGCACCAGCGGGTTAAGAATTCCCGGTCTGTCTCATTTGTTCTCTGCTTCCACATTGCTAGGGTATGTGGCCTATTGGTCCTCTGATACGTGCTTGAGAAATTACTAACGAACATTTCATCAAAATCGATCCAGTAGTTAATACTCCCGGGTGGTAAATGTTTTAGCCATACCCTTGCTGGCCCTTCCAGCATCTGAGGTACATATCTCACAACCCATCTCAAGTTGCCTGTAGCTATTTTTACCGCCGTGTAGTTGATCAACCAATCCTCCAGCTTGGTGCTACCGTCATATGTTTTCGTGCCTCTGGGTAACTAGAAGTTAGGTATTGCAGGTTCTTTCATGATCCGGGGCCCAAAGCACGCTGGACCCAGAGGATCTTGCCCCTCAATCTGCTCCGACCTATAGAGCCGATCTAGTTTTAACCTGGCGTCGTCAGGCATCAATTTCCTGCTTCCCAACCTTGGCCCTATCATGTAATAGTCCGGCCTAGGGTATCCTGCGTTCACCATTTCCGAATCACCATCATTGTATCTATCTTGCTCTTGTGGAGAGCCTCTCTGTTGCATACCTTGGCCGGCACTTCGCTCTTGCCGTGGTATATTCCGCTGCTGCGGTTGCCCTACACCCGCCGAGTTACGCTGTCCGCCATTGCCATTCACAGCGTTTCCCTGACCGGCATTGCCTTGGTCGTGGTTACCTCGGCCAGCTTCACATCGGCTGACACTTCGTCGATCCTCATTTCCCTGCACTGCTTTTCCTTTCCCTGCCCTTGCCAGGTCGTAGGGGACTATCTGTTTGTTTCTCCTCGCCGAGGTTACCACTTCCTCTCTTCTTGGGCCACCATGAGGGGATGATGCTGCTCCAGCAGATTTCTCCGGGTTACCTATCGCTGAATAAACAACTTTGGAAGCCCCAGCCCTTGCCGGATTAGCCCTGAGCAAATCTTCATTTTGTCTGTTAGCGATCCAAACTAACTCATTGACCCTATCCTACTCTCTTTGCCGGGCTTCACCCGTCAAACCCTCTCACTCGGACGTAGTTGCATCCGCTGCTCTGAGGTTCTCTGCCAGGGTACTGTACTTCGGCAGCCCCACGGACAGAATGTTCTCTGATTCCTCGACTCTAGTATCACCCTCTTTGTTCATTTCACTGATGAGGTTTCTCCCCTTCACTTTTACAGCATCAACCTTATTTGCCCTTGCGTACTCGCGTAGTGTCATGTTCAACGACTGCTGAGCCGGATCTACCATAGGTGCTATGGGACTTGCCAATCTATCTATTGCTTGCTGCAGCACATTCTCTAGCCTCTCTAGCGGAGGACCCCTACTTTTCCTTAGTGCTTTGGGTGTTACCTCCGGATCTGGTGCTGGATCCTTGCTCGCGCCAGCGCCAGGCGCCCTCGGCGCGGTTAGGGGAGCGTGTGATACGCGCCCCGTGAGCCGCGCTAAGGGGTGGCTCACCTCCCTCGACGACGTGCCACGGGTGAACGCACGACACATCGATGGCGAGGTAGATCTTCTGAGCGCCAAGCTTGACGAAGAGGCTGTTCCGCGGAAGAGGTCGTTTGCCGAAGCAACCAGCATTGTCGCTGACGTAGTCCAGCGCTCCAAAGTGTTGAACGATCCCGGAGACGATGCGCTCGCCGTTGCCAAGGAGATTTCCCGTCCGGATCTTTACTCCTGCTAGCTACGCTAGCCCCACGGTGGGCGCCAACTGTTGTGGTGCTGTCACGGCAGATGCCATGGATAGGCTAAAGGTGGGGCCAATATGCACTAGAGGAATCCAGGGAGGGATAGTGTGGTGATTCCACACACAGATGCTTTGTATTCGCTAGGTTCACAAGGTTTACAATGCTCCTTGAGCTGTATTGGGGAGAGGAGGAAGAAGGAGCTCTCTTACTGTCACCACTACCTTTCTCCAAGGAACCAACTACTCAAATGCCAACCCTTTATACAGAGGCCCTAGCGCTCCTTATAAAGGGGAGGCTAGGTCTCCAATTAGGGCATACGTGGAGGCATATTCCTGGGAATATGCCCCTTCCCAAAATAGTAAACCGACCGGATCACTTTTCGCCATCGTAAGCCATGCAGAGGCTACGTAAGCTTATGCGGCGCCAGCGTCATCCGACACAGGGCGGGTCACCCTTGTCGGCCACGCCTCAGTGGTCCTTCTCTCTATCCGCTTTGCTCATGCTCCAGCATACAGTGACCACCTTTTGACCAGCGAGATACCTTCCTTCTCTTGTAAGGCTGATATAACCCGGATCGTGCCTGGTTAATCTGGCCACGCGGGTACCTGCATACAAGTTACATAAATCCTGCGGGCATATGACATACGTCGGCCGGGACTCAGTTAGGTGGACATCCTCCAGTCCGGGTTACTCCGTAAGTCGGCCAGCCTTGAGGTGACTCAGCCAACATTTGCTTTGACCTTGCCGTACTTCGGCTAACTCGGCCTTTATACCTTGGCGTGACCCTACCCGGGGGTATCTCCCCAACAAATGGCCAGCCACCTTCTTTTATCACAAGGATATTCCAGCTCCCGGCAAAGCCACTGGTTTGCCAGATTTTGTCGATGGAGCTGCCATGGCCCAACCGTCTTGGGACAAGGCCCCTCCGGCTCTCAGTAACGAACTGATCCTTACTAAGAGGCAGATCGAATACCGGTTAAACACAAAGGATTGAAGGGAACAGACTTGGTCCAATGTTGGGTGTCACCCCGGATCCAACCCCTTTAGTACCACGGAGACCGACTGATGCACTCCATCATGTCGTCCAAGAAGGATTCCCTCCGCATCAGCCCTAGAGCCTATACCTCGCAATGTTACATAAGCCAGATCAAATGACTGATAAGGGAGCGGATCGAGAGGAAGATCCCCGAGGTTTCTCTGGATATGCATACAGTGGAAAACCCCATGGTGCCGGTAAGCTTCTAACAGTAAACCTTTTTAGGTGTTTCATTCTTTTAGGTTATATCGCAATACTGATATGTTCTCTTCTTTTCAGCTTGCTGACCTCCCCGAGTTAGAATTTGCTCCACTCGAAGGATATCCTCCAGAGTTTTCTCAGGAGGCAGAACAGGTCCCATTGCCGGACATTGTTCCCAAGAAGCAGGGCTCCGACAGTGGATGTTGGCACAAAGGAGGTGCCTGTTGTGAAGAGGTAAATTTCAACACAACTTCCGCCTTTGTACTTTACTTGAATATTCTTCCGAGATGTAATGTTTTAGACTCTATTACATTCTCAGAGCTAAGCAGCTCATCATGGGTAAGGGGAAGGGAACTTCTTCAAAGCCCCTACGATAGACGAAGCTTACCATAGCTTCTCCTGCTGTGGCTCCTCCAACTCCTGCCCCTCAACCTTCCGCAACGCCGGTGATCATTCCTTCTCTGGCTGTCGCAGAAGATCCGACTCCTTCAACGAAGCCTGTGATCCTTGAATCACAAACTGACGTCACCATGGGTGAGTCAGATATAGATAAGGGTGAACCCTCTTTGGGTAATGATCCCTCGGCAGAAACATTTGCCGAAAACCTTCTCAGCAATCCGGGACTTGCCAAGTTTGGCCTATCTCGGAAATCTGCAGAAGAGATCCAGCAGCTGGCCAAGCAGTGCCTGCAGAAAAGAAATTTATCGGCCGAAGAAGAAGCACAAGAGGCAGAGGACATCAAGCACTCTGACCTCCAAGCATGAAGTAGGATATATAATCTGGGTTCTAGTGACTCCTCTGACGAGCTTCCAACTGCTCCAGTGACTCCTTTGACTCTCGCTGAAAAGGTTGCTGTCGAAATGAATGCGAGTTTGAATAAACTTACTCGCGGACAATATGTAAGTCGGAATTCTAACTCCTGTTTTTCCTTTATTTCATATCATATCCTCTAGCCCCCAAGCATGAAGTAGGATATATAATCTGGGTTTATGCTTCCTTAGGATGCCAAAGAATAAACTAGTGTAGCCCCCAAGGCTCGTGCTGATATTAGTAAAAATATTAGCCCGAGTCTTTAGTATTCTGACTTTGGGTATTCTGACTTACAGAAAGTATATTCCTAAAACCTGGATTTGTTGAAAAATGTCTGCAACAAGCGGAGAGAGATCAGAGCTCTCCAACTTAAGAATGCCAAGCTTAAAGTTGCCAAGGATGAGGCCGAAGGTAATCTTTCCGAGACTCAAAGCTTGTCTTTCATGTTTTCATAGTCGAATTTTTACTGAATTGTTGTTCTTTTTTGACTTATAGTGCTGGTAAAACAGTCCTGCGCTATGATTGAAGAGGCCGAGAACCTCAAAACCCTGGTGGTGGAGAACAAAGAGCTTCGCCAAGAGCTGGACAAGCTCAAGGCGGATCATGAGAAGAGCATAGCTCAAGTTCTCGAGTCCTCCTCCATGGCCACTGACGAGCGTGATCGTAAGATTGCTGCTCAAGATCAGAAAATCTCGGACCTCAATAATGAGCTCTGTAGAGAGAAGGACCTTTCCGAGGCGCTCCGGGCTGAGCTCCGAAGTCTTCGGGAAGAGAAGACCAAAGTTGACGACGTCATCTTCGGTATGTTCCCTCTGTCTGATTTGTCTATTTTCTTCGACTTATTTCAATGTCAGATTTTCTTAATGGTTTTTCGTATAGGTCCTCTGAACTTGACGGATTCCACATCCGTCGAGCCCCGCACCCACCGGCTTACCCAAGTCGGTGCCTGCTTCATGACTTCCGCCAATCCCTTGAGGATATTGGCGAAGCTCTCAAGATACCGGATATGCATATCATGTCAGATTTTTAGGTGCGGGACAAGGCGAAGGAGATGCCGCAACTTGTCCAGGATTGGAATATGTCCTACGCACGGTCCGCCGTGCAGAACGATCTCACCATGGTCATGAGCAACCATGGAAACATGGAGATATGGCAAGTGACTAGAGGGTACTGCAAGGTAGATGAAGACGACCAGGAGCAGGATATCAAGGCCATTATGGACTCCTGTGCCGGATATGGGTGTCACGTGGCTGATTTAACCAGCTACGAAACTCCTTTCTTCACCCGCGTGGACACTCCGCCTCCAGAAGAATCAGCAGAAGTTTCCGACGATGACCACACCATATCGGAAGTGGACATCTCGGAACGATATCAAGGCGAAGTATCCAGCGAGCTAGCAGCTCCTTCCTCTCCTCCTGCATCATAGAATGCCAGAAACATTTGTATTATTTAGAGAAAGATGATGGGTCTGTAAATATGCAGTACTATAATTTTGCTAGTGCTGAGCTTTTGTTCTATTCAGCACTTTTGGCTTTAAATTTTGTGTGCCTGAAATGTTTACATAAGCACTTGTATTTTTTCGCCTATACTTATCGTTTATCTGGCTTTCCGCCTCGTCCCTTTCGTGAGCCGGCTAAACCTTCTGCACAGAAACTTTGGCGAGCAACGGAGCTTAATTGCCAAACCAGTTTAAACTCGGAAACAAAGCCGGAGTCTAGTACCAAGAATTCACTATTCGAAAAATACCCGCATCCGGCAATCAGACAAATAAACAAAGTATAGACTAGAATTTTAGGGTTATACCCGAAGGTAGCATTTTTAGAATCGGAAATCTAAACCAGAACAAACATGAGCATAAAGTACATTCAAGTATTCTGGGATTTTTGACTATGTAATGATCATTAGGAAATAAGATGGTAAAAACTTCTCAAAAAAAAACTTGAGGCAACCAAGACTTTTATTTCTCATAGAGCATGTACATATATATGTTTACAAAAAAGGATAAACTAAGAATAAAAGGGACATAGCTGAGCAATATTCCATGGTCTGTCTAACTCATCCGGATTTGTACTACCTCTAGCTCTCTTTCTCTTCTTAGTAGCAGGTCTTTCTTTGTCTGGCCTTATATCAGTTAAGTAGTACGTACCATTGTGCAATACTCGACTAACTAAAAAGGTCCCTTACCATACTGGGAAAAGTTTGTTCTTTCTTTGTTGCACTAGCCGGAGAACCAAATCACCTTTATTGAAAGATATGTTTCTGACTCTCTGGCTATGATACTTGCATAACTTCTGCTGATAGGCTGTTGATCTCATTTCAGCAACGATGCGAACTTCTTCGACTAAGTCAAGATCATTTTGTCAAGAAATCTCGGCATCCTCTTCAATATACGCGGCCACTCTAGGAGAAGTATGAATTAAATCACTAGGAAGAACTGCTTCTACACCATAGACCAAGAAGAAAGGTGTGTATCCGGTTGACCTGTTCGGAGTTGTTCATAAACTCCATATTACAGAGGGTAATTCCTCTTTCCAAGCTCCCGCAACATGTCGTAGTGGTGCTTCGAGTCTCGGTTTTAGGCCTTGTAGGATTAAACCATTCGCTCTTTCAACTTGTCCGTTAGCCTGTGGATGTGCGACTGACGCAATGTCAAGCCAGATATTTTGCTCGTTGCAGAATTAGGCCAATTCTCCCATAAAGAAGTTACTCCCGTTGTCCGTGATAATGCTATGCGGATAACCATACTAGATTATAACATCCTCGACAAATCTTTTGGCTGTTGCTCCATCACAACTAGTGACAGATTTAGCCTCAATCCATTTGGTGATTTTATCCACCATCACAAAGAGGTGAGTAAATCCACTTCGAGCTCGTTTAAATGGTCCTACCATATCAAGCCCCCAGACCGCAAAAGCCCATGTTATAGGTATTGTTCGCAGCTGATCAGACGGAACATGAGCTTGTTTGGCGTACTTTTGGCAGACTTTGCACGTCTTGTCTAATCGTTCGGCATCTGCCTGAGCTGTAAGCCAGAAAAATCCGTGTCTAAAAGCTTTTGCCACTAAAGATTTGGCTACAGCGTGGTGACCACACTCGCCTTCATGCGTTTCTCTTAAGATTTCCACTCCTTCTTCCCGAGATACGTAGCGCTAAAAAACACCAGAAACACTCTGTTTATAGAGCTCACCTTTAACTATAGTATAGGCTTTCGCTCGTCGGATAATCTGCCGGCTCAGAACCTCGTCTGTGGGTAATTTGCCATCTACCAGATAATCAAGGTAGGGTTGGGTATAGCTACAAATTACAGCTAGGACTTCTATTAGAGATGAGTCGGATTTGGTCAGATATTCCTAATCTACTCCCTTTATTGAGGGAACTTTGAGGTTCTCTAGAAAAGCGCCATCCGGGACCTCTTTCCGCGCAGAGCCTATCCGAGATAGTGCATCTGCTTCCTCATTTTCTGCTCGAGGGATGTGTTGAACCTCAAACCCTTTGAATGATTTAGATAAATCATCCACGACAGCTTTATACGCTGCCATGTGCTTATTTGCATTACAAATATCCGACACTTGCTGAGCAACAAGATCCGAATCTCCGTAACACATCAAACGTCGGATGCCAATATGCTTAGCAATCCGGATTCCATGTAGCAGTGCTTCATTCTTGGCAATATTATTTGTCGCTGTGAAGTGGATCTGCAACACGTATAGAAGTTTATCTCCTTGGGGTGATTTGAGCACCACGCCAGCCTCCGAGCCCCCTCGAGCCTTAGACCCATCAAAATAGAGGGTCCAATATTCCTACTCAGGGAGGGTCATATTCTCCTTCGTCTCTGTCCAATCAGCAACAAATTCAGCAAGGATTTGGGATTTGATTACTATCCGAGGTTTATACTCAATATCAAAAGTTGAAAGCTCTATGCCCCATTTGGCGACACGTCCTGTGGCATCACTGTTGTTGATTATATCTCTCATGCGAGCTGTGCTCACCACGGTAATTGGATGCTCCTGAAAATAATGTCGTAGCTTACGAGATGCTAGAAAAACACCGTAAGCTAACTTTTGATAGTGCGGATACCGCTGTTTGGATTATGTCAGGACCTCGGTGACAAAGTAAGTAGGATGCTGCACCAGGTGTTCCTGATTTTCCTCCGGTCTCTCCACTACCATGACGATACTAACGACCTTGTTTATCGCAGCAAGATAGAGCAACATCGGTTCCTGTGGTTCTAGCGCAGCAAGGATAGGAGAAGATGAGAGTAATTTCTTCAGGTCTTGTAGTGCAGCTTCAGCTTTGTCGGTCCAAACAAAATCCTTGGTCTTTTTCACGAGTTTGTATAATGGTGCGGCTCTTTCTCCAAGCTGGCTTACAAACCGACTAACTACAGCAATGCAACCAGTTATTCTTTATACGTCCTTCAGGCGAGTTGGCCTGGAAATATTGAGTATAGCCTTGATTTTGTCCCGATTCACCTCTATGCCTCGTTGAGACATGATGAAACCTAACAATTTTCCGGCTGGTATTCCAAAGAAACATTTCTTCGGGTTAAGCATGATGTTGTATTTTCGTAGATTTGCGAATGTTTCCTCCAAGTCAGAAATCAGCGTTTCCTTCTTTTTGGACATCACCGCAATATCATCGACGTATGCATGTACATTGCATCCGAGTTGGTCATGGGGGCAACGCTGCATCGTGCGCTGGTACGTAGCTCCTGCGTTCTTCAGCCCAAAGGGCATCATAACAAAACAGAAGGTTCCAAAGGGGGTTATGAATGAATTTTTGACTTTGTCAGATTCCTTCATCCGGATTTGGTGATAATCAGAATATGCGTCGAGAAAACAGAGGAGTTCCAAGCCTGCCGTAGAATCAATAACTTGATCAATTCTAGGCAGAGCGAACGGATCTTTTGGACAAGCCTTGTTCAAGGCAGTATAATCAACACACATCCTTAAATTAGTGGTGTCCTTTTTAGGGACCATTACAGGATTGGCTGACCACTCAGTGTGGATGACCTCTTCTATGAATCCGGCTAACTCGAGCCATGCTAGTTCCTTAGCTATTGCCTTACAGTTTCATCACCGAAACGTCGTAAGGACTGTTTGACGGGTTAAGCATTCGGGTTTACATTTAAAGAGTGCTCGGCAAGTTCCCTAGGTACTCTGGTCATGTCAGATGGCTGCCATGCGAAGATATCTTGATTTGCTTGGAGGAACTTGACGAGCTGCTTTCCTATGCGCTACCTAGGCCTATGCCTAGCTGGGTCACCTTGGAGGGGTCATCATCCTTCAACGGCGTCTTCTTCGTCTCTTCTGATGCCTTGAACTCTGGATTTGGCTTTGTCACCTCCTTCTTTGTTGCGGGCATCTCGGATGGATCTATGCTCTTCTTGATCTCCTAGTACTCCTAGGCGTGCAGCACGGCTTCAGAAAAGGCGGCGTTTCCATCCTCGCACTCTCGTGCTTTCTTCGGGTCTCCCCTGATAGTGATTACGCCATTGGGACCTGAAATTTTCACCATATTGTAAATGTAACACGGACGAGCCATAAAAGCCCAGTAAGCCAAACGTCTGAATATAGCGTGGTACGCGCTCTTGAACGGGACCACTTCGAAGGAAAGTGCCTCCGTCTGATAATTCTTTGGAGTTCCAAAGGTAACATCCAAACTGATCTCCCCTAGGGAATTAGCTTGTCTTCCTGGGACAACTCCGTAAAAAATCACAGAGCTATGGTTCAGCTAGGTCTCTGAGATCTTCATCCGGCTTAGTGTTTCGACATAGAGAATATTGATACTGTTACCACCGTCCATGAGGGTCTTGGAGAAACCATAACCGTCAAAAAGTGGATTGACGATTAAGGCGTATTTTCCTCACATGTGGAACTTAGGCGGATGATCAGCGCGGTCAAATGTGATTGCCACTTCCGACCAGTCCAAGTATTGGGGGACAGCCGGAATTGTGGCATTGAGCTCATGTAGAACTGCGTTCTTAACCGTTGCTGGTTGAGATCTGAGGAAAGTGACATAAGTGTCTTTTTTGGTGGGAAATTTTTTCTTCCCTTCCGGCTTGGGATTTGAAGCATCAAGTTCCTCCATGTCGGAATCTTCCTTGGTCTCTTTATATTTTTTGGGATTCTTCTTCCCTTCTTCCGCTTAGCTTTGTAGCCTGCGGTGTCATCTCTTTTGATGTCGTCATTGAAACGACATTCAGCGTTGGTGTGGGACGAGTCCCCATTGGCGTCTAAGTGATGCACACATGGGTTATTGGCAATGTCGGCCCAAGAGTAGGTTTTGCCCGGTTGCTGGTCTCCTCTACCTTGGACTCTTGAAGTCCCACGGCCATGCCCGCGTCCTCCACCGCGTCCTCCTCATCCACTACAAGGAATCTGTTATTCTATGACCTTTTAATAGTGACCACAGACGAAATCGTCATAGTTCTATGACGATTTCGAACCCAATGGTCGTAAGCCGTTTAGGAGGGCTAAAACCTTATTAAATTATGATGATTTCTATCAAAATCGTCGTAATTTTAATAGACAAAATCATCATAATGTGCATAATACAACTTAGGGCTTTATTTATAAACGACTATGACCAAATTAAATCGTCATAATATCTAAAATAAAATACATTTGAATGACTGATCAGCCACATCATCATTTATGTCTACGTGTCATGTCATCTTCGCTTATGTGGAGTATCTAAGTGTTAATTCTTATTTAGATATCTCTATATTTCCAGCCATGACAGGCGGGTCCCGTTGGTTAGAGTTGTAATGTGTGCAGCAAAAATAGCTAGTGCAGGATTCGAACCTGGAACTTCTCACTCGCCTCCATGGAGTTCAACCAACACGCCACCAATGAATTGATGTGTGAACTAAGGAACCGAACTTACTTGAAGAGGCTTTATCCTTCGCAAGGAATTATCCAAAAAAGAAAGAGCTGGGGATACTCGAACCGGTGACCTTATGAGCTTTCGCATGCACAAGGACCACCGAGCCAGCACTTCGTTTGTGTTATGAAACCGTGGCAGTTCTCCTTTAACAAATTTGGAACCGCAGTTGGGCCTGGGCCAAAGCGTACAAGACCGTTTGATTTCATCTCTTTTATTTTTTCTTTACCTTCTGCAGAATAGAATTGGCCCGCGCCAATTCTCTTTTATTTTTTTGTTTTCTTAATTCTTTTGTAACTTTTTCATAATAAGTCCAAAATAATTGATTTTTGTTTCTAAATTTTTATAAAATTCAGTAGAACATCTTAGGGTATTAACTAGCAATACTTTAATTAATTAAAAATAGTAGATTTACTAATCCTACATTAGTCCATTGTAGGGACAATACCATAATTCAAAATATGAGGTTGAAACTAGGAAGTTATTGTTCTTGTCTAGAGATTGAGTCTTATTAAAAAATTTCATTGGATCTCTGAAGAAACATGATAATGTGAGTCTAAAACTCATTTTTTCGAAAAATAATAGGCATCGGATCATGTACCTGTAGTTTAAATCGGACCCACTTTCTACCGATTCGGCAGGAATTTGTTTTTTCGCCAGGGGTGGACGGAAAGGTTTGAGATACCCCGATTGGGACATTTTTCCATGTAAGGTGGCCTATTATTTTTTAAAAATTGGATGGTATCATTTTGAAACTTTTATTTGGTGGTTGCTTCACAAAACAACCCGTTTTTTGTTCTCGGAAAATGGAAAATGGTTTTTCTGTGCGACAAAAAAGAAAACTTCCTCCTGCAACATTGTTCGCCATCCCATAATACATATGAGTGCACAATATGAGCACATTATCACAAACTATTCCACGATTCGGGACATAACATTGCTCGTTTGGCCCGAAAGCCATGAAACATCGAACATGCTAGGTCATTTCTGAGAAGGTTTTTTTGAGACACTTGTAACATACCAAGTTTGGTATTTTTACTTGCAACTATGTCACATTATAAGACACCACGCGAAGGATTTGCATTGATTGGACCGTTTTTCAATTTTTTATGCCCGTTTCAAGCTATTGTCAAAACGGTGGGAATTAAGGTTCTTAGCTCGGGGCTGACCATCACTAAACTTGCATTAGATCTCTGAAGAAATATTATAATGTGAGTCTAAAACTCATTTTTCAAAAAATAATGGGCATCAGATCATGTATCTGTAGTTCAAATCGGACCCACTTACTACCGATTCGGCAATAATTTGTCTTTTTCGCCAGGGGTGGAAAGAAAGGTTTGAGATACCCCTATTGGGACATTTGTCCAATTAAGTTGGCCTATTATTTTTTCAAAATTGGATGGTATTATTTTGAAACTTTCATTTGGTGGTTGCTTCACAAAACGGCCCATTTTTGCGCTCGGAAAATGGAAAAATGTTTTTCTGTGCGACAAAAAAGAAAACTTCCTTCTGCAACATTTTTCGCCATCCCATAATACATATGAGTGCACAATATGAGCATATTATCACAAACTATTCCACGATTCGGGACATAACATTGGTCGTTTGGCCCGAAAGCCATGAAACATCGAACATGATAGGTCATTTCTGAGAAGGTTTTTTTAGACACTTGTAATATACCAAGTTTGGTATTTTTACTTACAACTATGTCACATTATAAGACACCACACGAAGGATTTTCGTTGATCGGACCGCTTTTCAATTTTTTATGCCCGTTTCAAACTATGGTTAAAACGGCGGGAATGAAGGTTCTTAGCTCGGGGCTGACCATCACTAAACTCGCATTGGATCTCTGAAGAAATATTATAATGTGAGTCTAAAACTCTTTTTCAAAAAATAATGGGCATCAGATCATGTACCTGTAGTTCAAATCGGACCCACTTCATGCCGATTTGGCAGTAATTTGTCTTTTTCACTTGGGGTGGACGGAAAGGTTTGAGATACCCCTATTGGGACATTTTTCCATGTAAGTTGGCATATTATTTTTTAAAAATTAGATGGTATCATTTTGAAACTTTCATTTGGTTGTTGCTTCACAAAACGGCCCGTTTTTTGCGCTCGGAAAATGGAAAATGGTTTTTCTGTGCGACAAAAAGAAAACTTCCTCCTGCAACATTATTCACCATCCCATAATACATATTAGTACACAATATAAGCACATTATCAAAAACTATTCCACGATTCGGGACGTAACATTGGCCGTTTGGCCCGAAAGCCATGAAACATCGAACATGATAGGTCATTTCTGAGAAGGTTTTTTGAGACACTTGTAATATACCAAGTTTGGTATTTTTACTTGCAACTATGTCACATTATAAGACACCACGCGATGGATTTGCATTGATAGGACCGTTTTTCAATTTTTATGCCCGTTTCAAACTATGGTGAAAACGGCAGGAATGAAGGTTCTTAGCTCGGGGTTGACCATCACTAAACTTGCATTGTATCTCTGAAGAAATATTATAATGTGAGTCTAAAACTTATTTTTTCAAAAAATAATGGGCATCAGATCATGTACCTGTAGTTCAAATCGGACCCACTTCCTACCGATTCGGAAGTAATTTGTCTTTTTCACCAGGGGTGGATGGAAAGGTTTGATATACCCTGATTGGGACATTTGTCCATGTAAGTTGGCCTATTATTTTTTTTAAATTAGATGGTATCATTTTGAAACTTTCATTTGGTTGTTGCTTCACAAAACGGCCCGTTTTTTGTGCTCGAAAAATGGAAAATGGTTTTTCTGTGCGACAAAAAGAAAACTTCCTCCTGCAACATTGTTTGCCATCCCATAATACATATTAGTGCACAATATGAGCACATTATCAAAAACTATTCCACGATTCGGGACATAACATTGGTCGTTTGGCCTGAAAGCCATGAAACATCGAACATGATAGGTCATTTCTGAGAAGGTTTTTTTGAGACACTTGTAATATACCAAGTTTGGTATTTTTACTTGCAACTATGTCACATTATAAGACACCACGTGAAGGATTTGCATTGATTGGACCGTTTTTCAATTTTTATGCCCGTTTCAAACTATGGTGAAAACGGCAGGAATGAAGGTTCTTAGCTCGGGGCTGACCATCACTAAACTTGCATTGGATCTCTGAAGAAATATTATAATGTGAGTCTAAAACTCGTTTTTTTTAAATAATAGGCATCAGATCATGTACCTGTAGTTCAAATCGGACCCACTTCCTACCGATTCGAAAGTAATTTGTCTTTTTCACTAGGGGTGGATGGAAAGGTTTGATATACCCTGATTGGGACATTTGTCCATATAAGTTGGCCTATTATTTTTTTAAAATTGGATGGTATCATTTTGAAACTTTCATTTGGTGGTTGCTTCACAAAACGGCCCGTTTTTTGCGCTCGGAAAATGGAAAATGGTTTTTCTATGCGACAAATAAGAAAACTTCCTCCTGCAACATTGTTCGCCATCCCATAATACATATGAGTGTCCCAAGCCCTCTATTTGGCACTTAGAAAATGGAGAATAGTCTACAACCAATCAAATCACAGCAAATCACATCCCACAGATCCTCCATTCTTGTTTAATCTAAACCGTTCACTACCCATCAAACGGCTAGTCTCTTAGTGAAGAAAACACACATCCCACTGTGCCTGCTGCATCACCAAGTCCCCACTCCCCAGCCCCGCGCAACCACCTACCTCCCTCCACATCCACAGATCACAGAAACCCTAGGCCTCTCCTCCCCTCCACCGCTGCCACCACCTCGCAACAGATTCCCTGATGCCCACCTCCTGCCACTCCGATGCCCACCTCGCAGTAGATCCCCACTGCCGCTCTGATGCCTACCTCGCTGTTCTCATAGCCTTTCTCCCACCTTGCAACAAAGACAATCCGCCATGGCCGCCGTTGCGTCTAATCTGGGAAGCAAAGGAGGCGCTGGACCGCGGGCATCTTCAGCTTCATCGACTAGACCGCGCGTTTCCTTGCCCTCTCATCCACCACTAGCATCGAGGGCCAGAAGGAGGATGTTGTCGTCGCGCCGCTGCTGTCCTTCCTCCTCGTTCTCCGGCAAAGGGCACCGTCGTAGGATGCTGCGGATCTCAAGCCTTGCTAGTTCACTGCGGTGGAAGGCGGACATGCCCAACCGTGCTCAAAAGTCTGGCCGCCTCCATGACTTCGCGTGACGTCCAGATGCAGAGCCGATAAGCCATCACCCTATGAGTCCCTTCCTCTCCTATCTCCCCAAAGTCCCCTTCCTCTGTGCGTCTGCCCTGCTGATTACTTCGTCGTCTGGTCTCCCTAGCAAACCCTAGCAACGTGTGCTCCCATGGGCGAAACCCTAGCAGGACGAGCGGGAGGTTGAGCCCCTCATGGATCTGGCGCCCCCAACCTCCGGCCTTCTGCACCTCTGCGCATGCCTCGTGCAGTCCGGCCGCCGTCGACAGCCCCTGGATCCCCTTCCACAGGCTACGCCTCATCACTGCGTTGGTCGGCTCCTCCATCTCCCTCAATCAAAGGTAAACATCACCGCGTTGGTCGCCTGTTTTACTAGTATGGTGATGCTCTAGGTTGTTAGATTAGTTCCTGCTGAATGTTTTGGAATCGGGTATCGACGATGAATAGGTAAAAAGGGATACAAGCAATCGTGTTCCTGTTATTACTATTTGTGGATCTGTGACTGCACAAAAAACTCATATGATTGCCAATTTATGCCTGGCAGCTAGCAATTGGTCTATTTTGGAGCTATTAGTACCATAATTCGTAGGAATGGCCTATGACCTCTATTCTAGCACTCTTGTACTGCTAGCTTTAGCTAAGATTTGATACTGATTAGTTCCTAATTTTGTGTATATCCCGATGCATGTATGTAGATGAACAAATAAGAGAAATGACATCCCCTATTAAGTATGGCCATGGATGCATGTATACTGATTCCTAGTCACATACACCTTATATGGTCATGTATTTATTGATGCCCTACTATTTTTTTACTGAGATTTGATACTATTGTTAATTTTTGTTTGCTAGATTAGAATTCTGAGTTGGTGGGTAGTATGATAATCAAGGCAGATACAACCAAGATGCTCGGTACTATGATAATCAAGGTGGGTATGATGGTGGACATGGCTATAACCAAGGCTGACAAGGAAACTACCAAGGTATAACTGTAGCTTGTAAATTTCTGTTGCTGATCCTGCTTATTTAAGAAATTTTGATGCTCAATTGATTTATTGAGCCAATGTAACTGTCAAGTGTCAGGAATATGCTTATGTTGCAGTTTTTACAATGGAAAATGTTTCAGGATGTTCATTTGATCTGTTACTTTTGTTTGAGACACTCCATTCACCTGTTAGTTTGCCATGCAAATATCCTAGTATTGTCCTATATGAACTCCTTTTGAGGGTAAATTCTGTATGTGTTCTGTTCATTTTCTTCTTCTTTAATGTGCCATTGCATCTAGAAATGTCAAGATTTTTTTAATATTGTTCCCAACCTATGATCCTGCATGTAGGGTATGAACGCGACAGGGGTGGTGGTGCTCCCGATGGGAGGTGATACAAAGGTGGAAGGGGATATGATCAAGATCCTGCTGGCAGGGGTATGCTGCAGATTTGTATCACCAGTTTAATTTTTGCTAATAGTTATTCCTCACTATTTCTAGTGTTATCCATGCCTCATGCTTCAAGATCGATATGTATCTTCTAGTGCACCTATTGATGATCCTTGCTATCTTTAGAACATATTTCTTCTGACTGACAGCCAAGAAACATCATTTTCTCTTTTATTACAGGAGCTCCAGGCTGAAGCTGGAAGGACCGAAGGCTTCATTCATAATCAGTAAAGAGTGGATAGTACATTATTTTGTAGACAGTCGTATTATGATTTGAACTATGGAATGATGGTAATATACTACAGTACTGTTGTAGTGTTATTATATTCTAGTGATGTGAATTATTCAGATTGTAATATATGCTATATTTTTGGTTACTTTGAATGACTGTGATTTGAGGTGTGCTTACCAAAATATTGGTTATCTATAATACCTGTATGTCTTGTACGTTTGAAATCAACCAAACAGTAGTTCCGCTTGAAAAATATGAGAGCCCAAAAAATACCAGTAGTGCACAATTCTGGCCATGTAAGTGAAAAGGCTAAAATGTTGGGCTTGGCCTAAGAAGCAATAAGAATTGACAGGAAGAAATTAATGGACTGGCCCAAGCAGCAATAAGAATTGACAGGAAGAAATTAATGGACTGAATTGTTGGGCTTGGCCCATCTAATTTTTGAAATGGACCGGGTTGATTCTATGCCACATCGGATTGGACACGTAGGATCTAACCTGGCAAGGCCAGACTGTCCATGACGATATTCGATCGTCATAACTCTTATGACGATTCCATATCGTCATAGACGGTTATGACGATTTCAGTAAAAACGTCGTTATAGTTCATTAGCGACGCCCAGCTTTTGACGATCTCAAAATCATCACAGAATCGTCATAAAAGGACTATTGTGACGATTCTGTGAAGAAAATAAAGGGTCATATATAGCCAGATTCCTTGTAGTGATCCTCCAGACCCGAAAGTAGCAGTGACCACTGCCGTTTTCACGTTGGGTTTTTCTTCCGAGGTATTTTTGTGCTTCTGAGCTTGTTGCTTTGGTTGTTTTGATGACTGTGGCACAACTAGGGCATTGAGTAATCCCTCTGCATCGTCGTCAGCATCTGCATACTTGCTCGCTGTTTCTATCATCTCTCCCAAATCAGTGACCTTGTCACACTTCAAGCGATGGTGCAGTAGACCAATTGGGAGACCTGCAATGAAAGCTTCAATCATAGTTTGATCATTTACTCCTTCGCAGGAGTTCTTGGTGTCGATCCATCGTCTGAGGTAATCTCGGCATGTTTCTCCGGCCTTCTGGGTGCAACACTGTAGGTCTCCAACCGTACAGGAACTCCGGTATGTGCCTTCGAAATTCCGAAAGAATGCACTTCGCATATCATACTAGTTGTGGGTGGTGTTCTCCGGAAGTTCATTAAGCCATGATCGTCCCGTCTTCCGCAACATAAGTGGGAGATATCGGGTTGCAACCAGGCTGTTTCCGCCTTTGGCGATGCAACAAGCTTGGAAAAAATCCTGTAGCCCGGTATCTGGCTGAGCAATGCCGTCGTAGGCTTGGATATGTCTTGAGATAGCAAATCCTTCCGGGAATCTTGTAGCTCTAATGCGTGGTCCGAAGCACTTTGGGCCCACGTAGATATCATCATTTTCGTAGCATTGTGCCTCTATGTTAGAATTGATCCTGTGTCTTGCGTCGTTCGGGGATAGAGATCATCCCGAATGTCGGCTGTGGCTGCGGTGCCTTGGAGCCGCACTTCAGCTTCTGCCACCACCTCCTCCACCACGTCGTCCTCCTTGTCCCCCTTGAGAGCCGTTGTGATGACTGCTTGGTGGAGAGGGTGGGGCAGCTGGATTGTTTCCGGCTATTCGCCGGCCTCCATCCGGAGCGTCATTATTCCGGTTCTAGGGAGGGTCTTCACTACGACGGCCCCCCTACCGGCTTGCCCCAACATGGTTTCCATCGTTCCTTGGTCCGTCGTTCCCACTAAGATGAGGCTCAGCCGGACGACTTGCATGTCTAGGAGGTGGCATTTTTTGACGATCCTCCTCCCGACGTTTCTCTTTATCTTCTCCCCTTCAATCGTTCGACTCTCATCGGGGAGGATTCCTCGGATACACTGCAGCAATGGCCTCTTGCTCGGCCGCTGGAGCGACGTTGCTCCAGTCACGTGCAGGTCTTTGGTGATGTCCTGATGATCCGGTTATGGAGTAGTTGTCTTCCCATCGGTCGGAACGGTGATGCTGTTACGAAACATGCTGGGGCCTTATATCATTCCAGGCTGAGTCCGTGTGACATTGGTCAGATTTGGAGACCAGTTTTCCACTTCCGGATTTAGCAGCCATTTGTTGCTCCAGACCCTTGGTGAGTAGCTTGATGCCCAATCGAACCTGTTCTGGGCCTGGGTTATTTGACAAAATATCTCGACCTCCGACAGTGTTCTGTACCGGCGTTGGGTACACCAGATCTCCTTTGCTGTCGAGATGAGGCATCCCTGGATCTCCTTCAAAGAGGACCCTGTTCACTTCTAGAAATTGACCGTTACGTGTGTAACGTTTCCGGGTCTTCTGATGGAACCAAGACATGTAATCCTTAGTTTCCATGCGTTTCTTTTCCTCCTCGATGTTTTTGGCTTCATCTAGGAGTTGTTGACGACGCGCTTCTAGAGCTTGGGCCCTTTCGTCCAGCTCTTCAATAGTAAGTTCTGCAGCTGCAGGGATAGGTGTGGTTAATGCAGCATTGATGAGCTTACGCGCACCTTCGGTGATCACATGTCCATCCACTGATTCTTCTTTTTTGGCTCTTCTGGGATAAGTGCTCCATCCGAGTCTTCCTCATATTCCTCGGCAATCACCTCCTCTGTTAGAGGGTCTTTTTCCGGGGTCTTGTTCTTCTTGTTCTTCTTCTTTGCCTTCTTGGCAGTGCCGGTAGCAAAGACGGCTTTGGGTCCGTTTCCCGGAGTCAAGCTCTAATCGGTACTTTCAGAAATCTAGACTTCGGGATTATCTCCGACTTCCATGTCATCCTGTGCTTTGGGAGAGTGTTCCCCGGATCCTTCATCCATGGCTTCTCCTTCCTCTGCAGCTTTGGAGTTATACTCCTCTTCATATTTTGCGGAGAACTTTCAGAAATCTACCGACGTCATCGATTCATCCGAGGATGCGGGTACATCGGCATTTGTTCCTATTGCCTTCAGCACGGAGTCGCTGTTGTCTCCAGCATCGGTAGAGCCGGATCCGGATCCCACGTATCTGAAAAAGTGTGTTGCGATCCTCCTGAGGTACCTGCGGCTCTCGCGATCAGCTTCGTCGAATTTTTTTATGGTCTCGAGAATTGCATCTGCGCTTGAATTTTGCATTATCAGACGTCGCATTGTGTACCTTAGGAAAGGCTTGTCTGACCCGGCATCGTCAGAGCCGGAATCTGTGTCGTCGATATGCTCCTCCTAGATTTCGACTTCGGCGGGAGGGTCAATCTGGGATTCGTTCTCTCTAAGGAGATCCGCTCTAGATTCGACTTGGGCTGCTAGGTGTTCTTCAGGCTCGGATTTCTCCACTATCTCCGCAATTGGTGTGGGCTGGGTGGGATTAGGGTTTTCTGAGATCCCGAACTCTGCCACTAGGGTGGGTGGGACAGGTTCAGCAAAACCGATGTAAACATCAATCTCGCCAAAAGACATGATTGTGTAGGCAGTCACGGCCTCCCTAGCCGGAATCCAGGTCTCATTGAGAACGATGAGAGGGACGTCGCTAGTGTAGAGGATGCGACCGACAGCGATGGTCTCGCTGATTCCGATTCTTGCAGATTCCGCTCGGAACACAAATCTGAAGCTCACTTGCCCCCACGGTGGGTGTAAACTGTCGTCGGATTGATGACAAGTACGCTATGAGGGGGTCCTCGAGGCATGCGGAAGAGAGGGGTGTGAGACGTACGGTGTTCCAGGACGGTGAGCACACAAGTTTACCCAGGTACGAATCCGCCGGCTTGGACAGATCCTACTCCTGCTAGCAATGCAGTAATACGGTAGAGCCAGAATATGGGTTACAAGGGTTTCGCCTGTGCAAGTTGAGATTGTAGAATGTTGAGGTGTTCCCTAAAGGCTCCCCCTAGGAAGGCTTATATAGATATCTGGGCTAGGGTTTAGAGGAGAGATCTATCTGGCTACGACTAAGAGTCGGTTACAGAGTACATCTTGAACTACAAGTAACACTATGGGCCTAAGTTGGTAAGTCTTCTTGGCCTTCCCATAGCCGGACAGAACTCCGTCTCTTCTCCCTGACTGGGCCGCCCGTGAAGCAAAGGTCTAACCCGAAGTGGGCCACCCTGGTCAGTGAGGAACTATGAGTATACCTGGAAAGTATATCCCCAACACCCGGACATTGGTGCTTCGATGCTTCCTCAAAGATCAGCAGTGACTAACCACTGTAAATCTCCTCCTGGGGGTCCTGGCAGTTGAGATCCAAGAAACTCCGGATGTGGGTGTCCCAGTAACTCCGACAGTGAATCTAGGTCCATCTAGAAGATCAGTTGACCTCCGTTTCCCAACTGGTAGAACTTGCTGAACTGAGTCTCCATCTGAAAGAATTGAGGATAAGGAAGTTAGTGAAGTGATCAAGTGTGTCAAATTTTAAGTAGTAATGTAAGAATTTGAGGAAAATGAATTTTTGAGAAAGAATGAATTCCCAAGGATAAGAGAGGAAATAGTTTTTTATAAATACTCACTTTGGTTTTGAAATTAAGTTTTCTTTCGGACGTCCATTCCAACTAGGGTCTCCTATGGTCAGGATGGCTCTGATACCAACTTGTCAACACCCGGATTTTTAATCCCAGATGCCTGTTATGTCATTCATCGCAATCCCAGGATTACCATTTTGTGAGACATAACAGATTGGTTATCACAATACATCATCCATTACAAACCATAAATAAGGGCGTACACCAAATAAGGATCTCACGATCCAGTCTTAATACAACAAGCAGCGGAATGAATTATAAGCGTAGCAGGGGGTCCATCTTCAGGGGCACAGGCAATGCTGATGAAGGCAGATAGTCCTAGTTATCATAGCCATCCTGCTGGCCATCATCTTGGTAGTCTCCTTCATAGTCTGGCCATGAGAATAGCCAGGGACAAAATCCATGAGTACTCTTTAAGTACTCGCAAACTACCACTAACAAGTAGTATAGTTCTAGAGTAAAGTGCTAACTCTAAGTTTAACTATAAAGTTAAGTTTGAAACCCAAGATGAGTTCAGAAACAAAGAAAGATAAACTAAAGTTCTAGAATCACTTAAGTTGGGAAGCTAGTTTCATAGTCACAACTCTGTTGTGGTCAAGTCAAGATTCATCATTCATTTCATAAGTTATTTTGAAAACATCTGACAACGAAACAGTATGGCCACTCCAACTGTCCATAACCGCCGACGCGACTATTCGAATAGTTTGACACTCTACAGAGGTGGTACACTTTCACCGCAAGATTCGATACATCTGTCAGGGATAACCCTGAATCATCATACTTAGTATGCAGACAATCAAACATAACCTTTCCTTTACACACCCTAGTATAAGCACCTCTCCTATGAGCATGGCCTCCCAACCATGACCATTTGTCATCTTGGGCACTGTATAGGTGGACAACATTGAGAGGTAGCCTCAGTTCAAACCTCTCCCGCGAGGGAACTAATACTAATGCATATAAACTTCTGGCTAAGCCTTACCCAATTCAGGTATTGTGGTTGTACGGTAAATTTTGGAATGGTGTCGCATCCGAATCCAACCATCAATTTTGTAAGAGGGTCAAGGATCATGCCTCAACATTTTTATCATCATAAACCATTTGTGTCTCTCAACACATGTCAAAACATATCAATAGAATGACTCATCATTCTAAGGTTTTCACAATTCATTTTCACCAAGTGTTCCAATCTATAGTGACTCAAGTTTTTGTCTACTCTAAACTACTAAGCTAAGAGTGTTCACTAAGGTTGAAAGATGGGATCAATCTCATGCCATAGAATGACATCTAAATTTACCTAGATAGGTCAAGTTTTATACTCTTTATGCCACCTTCAAAACAAGTAAAGGAATTTGGTAAAGTAAAGGAAGTAAAGCTTGGAAATTAATACTTGGGGTAAGTAATAGTCAAAGTGGTATAACCAAAGCATGCCTAAAGCATCTTGGCTCACATCTTCTAGCTTGCTAATCATTATACTTGCAAGTGTTAGCTTGCATTGGTAATGATGGCTTGTCTTGTGTAGTGAAGCGGTTGAAGTGTTCTTCCTCCTCTTGATAGAACTCCTCCTCCTAGAATGCTTGGTCGGTACTATCGTCTATAAATACATACGGAGTACACAATCACCAAATAATACTTAACTAGTCTAATTAGCACTATAAGGCACACATTTGATGATCTATTATCCTCACAAGCATCACGAGATTTTATTAACTAGTTTCATTCTTTTTATTTAAGAAAAATAATTTCTACTCATTGAAAAATAACTAAGATTTAATATTCACCACTTAAAATATGGAATCATGTGGACACATGTCATCACCACATATTCTAACATGTGGGAATGTGATTTAAGGGTTGGATCACATTTACTTAAGTTTAAGTTTATTATTTAATGATTTAAAGTGACTAGAAATGCCTACATAGCATTATTTTGGTACTAGTCCAAAGTCACTTCATGCAAACCTTAATATTATTACATATTCAGATAGGGATGGTTAAATGTGATTTTTTAGAGTTGGAATCAACTCAAAAGCTATCATGGTTAATTTTATAAAAAACGTCTGAATGTGCAAAAGCTTCTGTCTTGTTATTTTTACTAGGAGAGATCTCTAACTCTAAATGAATTAAATCCAACGGGCTTGGATAGATCTTTTTAGTAGCTTTCTAACAAAATTGGAATCACTCCATTTGGATTGGTACATCTCTCCGAAATGGTTTTTAAATTAGGGGATAGAACTAAGCTCAAACCTAAATAGAAAAACTAAATTTGAATTGTTGGGCTAGCGCGGGAAAGAAAATGGGCCGGCCCAGTGGCATTCTGCGGTGCAGAGAACAGCTAACAAGGGGGGTCCACAGGTCAGTGGCTCTTTACATGTGAAGCGGTACAGGGCGATGTGGGCCGTTAGATTAGAAGTGAGATCTACCGCTGTGGCTTGTCGTCGATGACAGAGAGGTCGCCGGCGACGGGGAACCCTAGCGGCTCGGTGGGGGTCTGTGGCGGCTTACCGGGGCTCCGGCGAGGGTCGGCGAGGTGGGAAAACGAACAAGTCGAGGACGGCGGTTCTCCTAGTACCGACGGCGTCTCGAGAGGTGTCCTTGATCAACGAAGTCCTTCTCCTTCCTCCGCGGCAAACTCCGGTGAAATTCTGGCGGTGCGGACGGAGGCTTGGTCCGGTGGTGCTCTGGGAGTGTTGTTAGAGGGTGGGGATGAGAGTGGTGTGACGAATTGGTGCTGGGGTGGCCTCCTTTTATAGGCGCGGCTAAGTGGCAGAAGAGTATGGGCGGTGCCTGCCGGTGACAATGGCACAACAAGCTAGAGGTGTGGGCGGTGCGCTAGGGCGGTGGTCAGTGCCCTGGCGTGTGTCACGGCAGTGAGTGTGCAGTGCTTTGCGGTCGGGGGCGGTGAGTGGGGCTGCGCGCACTAAGTCTCTGCCGACGGCGAGTTTCATGGCGGCCGGCTACTACGGGGCATGGTCGGAGGAATGGGCGTGTACGTTAGCTTCCTAGGCTAGTGGGGATCATGTAGGAGGGCGGCTGGAGCGAGGCGTGGTATGGTCGAGCGGGGGACCATGCGCGCTCTGCGGGCGGCGTCGGCAGGGCCGACAGTCTCCAGGCGCGGCGGTTCCTAGCGGCTCTGGTCGCTGCCCTCGGGCTGGGGCTGGTTGGGCGGTGGAGGTGGACCACGGGCTACCTCCTGGACATGGGGGACAACGCTGGCGGCGGCTGTGGCGTGCTGTCGCCGGTGGGGTGCCCAAAATGGTGCTCAGCCTTAAGGGCCATGACCATTTGGTCAAGGTATAGTGGGTGGCCGGGCTAGAGAGGGGTAGGGGATTGCACGGGGTGGCTGTGTTAGCAAAATGGGATACCAAATTGATTCAAACACTGCTCCAAATAGTGTTTCATGTTTTGTTTGAATTCTGTCCACCAAGTGTTTGTGAAAATGGCCGAAAGAACTCAAGTTTTGAATTTTTTAATGATTTTTGGTGGAGTTGCTAGACACATGCTTAAACCTCTGTGGTTGCTTGGGTTTTGAAAATGGAGCTCATTTGAGTGGTTTTTGAATAAGTGGGATCTTCCCATATGAACTACATTCAATTTTCAATTGCCATTTAAAATTAGTGTTTGCAAGTTTTTGGTAGATCACAAAGTGGGCCTTGGTACACCACTACATGTACTATCAAGGGGTGCAAAGATCCTCATTTATCTCCATTAAGAATTAAGTCCTAGGAATAGCCAAAGTAGGCATGCTGATTAAAATGGCACAAATGACCATTTCTTTCTTTTATTCATTTTGATTTGTTTTTCTTTGGGATTTTTTGGGAATGATTTAGATGATGTTTATTTCCCTAAGAATCATTTTACAAGCAATGGATCACTTAAACAAGGCAATTCAAATCAACTCCTATTTTAAATGCCCACACATATGAATGCTTTAATAATTTCAATTGGAAAAGTTTTTGTTAACCCTAATTTTGATGATTTGGATCTTAATAACCTTGGATTGAAATTTTGGGATGTTACAAATTGATTGCTTAGAATTAGTATGAGCTACTCTAGGAGATCATCCTCTAGGATCAAGATACTTCAAGATCACCAAATCCTAAGAAAGAATACAAGATGGATCTAATCCCTAGCCACCAGGTGATCACCTAAAACCCTTAACCAGATCAATTCTGAAGATATCCATTCTAGAAGCTTCCAAGTCAATGAAGACCAACATCAAGCAAGGATCCCGCCTACTCAATCTACACTTCAGCATAATCCACTTGATGATGCATGGGTACCTTTCAACCCATCAAAAACATCCCCTCTCATACTCTAGTCAAAATTCTCAAAACTGCCAAATTTGACTAAGTCTGGAAACTATTTCAACCTCACCTTTTTGAATGCCTCCCTTTCTCAAGCCGTGTGCATTTTTGGAAATGCATCTGAACCATATTGTTAAACATCCTAAGTACTACCAAGGCCCACTCCTGCCCTTGGTTAGATCATTCTCCTACCCACTTGTTCTTGATGGTTTTGTAGGCAAGAAAATAACTTTTCCTGCAAATGTAGTCAACATGCCTACTTTGATAGAAGCTCACACCACCATCTAACCTTCTATGCATCAAATCTCTGCATAGTTGTGTTCTACTCATATAGGTTTATCAATACCTACTTCACTGGTTCCAAGTGCATATTTGTGCATCTTAAACCCACAAGGTTTTGATGGCTAGTTGATAATCTGCTTTGGCAGGCTTATTTTATTCAAAGTTTGGAAGCCTGTCTTGGTGAGCTCAAGCAGGATCAAGCTCAAACATCTATACCATGTTGATGTAAATCACTTGGTCTATATATCCATCTACCCCATGCCCCAAGGGGAGATCTGAACTCCAAGATACAACCATGTTTTGATGGTATGAAATTAACATCACCCTAGATCCTTAGTCTAGGGTATTCCACAAAAATCAACTTGGATTCTCCAATCCCAAGGTTGAAAATGGTTTCTACACCATGTCTACATCATATAACTTGATCATCAAGATTTATCAAAAATTACCCATAATTATTATGGCTCCGAATCTAATTAATCTCTCTAATAGTCAAAATCTCCAAAGCTCCTTTTCTAAAGGCAAGTTTGGTTTTTGCCAAAACACCTCCCTAACTTTAAGCACAACTGAGACTCATATATCATACCCTACCTTCCCACTTCAAAAATAAATATTTTTGAAGAGCTATATTATTTCTTTTTGCCCATTTACTTAAATGACTGAATTGGAATAATAATTGTTTTAAATACTTTTAAGCCCCAATAAATCCTGGGAAAATTCCCCTAAGTGTGTATTAACATTTGGGACAATCCCACATCAAAATCCAACGAAGTCCAATGTAAAAATATCAAATGAGCTTCAATACTTCACTTCTGGAGTTTTTTAATATATGGTTTTAAATGGACTTATAATCTTTTGAAAAATCCCAAATAATTCCTGGAGGTGTATCTTGACCCCATCTATCTACCAGTACCATCTTCCCACCCTGCCCAATGCAAAATATCAAACTTCCTTCACAACCCTCAATTTGATCAAATGTGGCAAACTAAGGAATTAGTGGCCTAGACCAAATTAAAATCACCACCAAGGCTCACCACCACTCACCACAGCAACCACCATATCCTCTGGTCGTGATCACTGTAGCTAATCACTGTAGCATCTTGTCCTTTAGTGCTTGGACACTAGCACTTAACCCCATGTGGGTGTCTTGGCATGCAAAACCTCCTTACTCCTCTTGCAGCAGCTACCCCTCCCCCTCTGCTCTACAACTCGACCAAAATACCACCCTCCACGCCCACAGCAACACCAGCCCTGGTTTCCCTCCTCTCCCCCATGCCCAATGGACCAAGTCCATGATGGACTACTCCCTCTCGTATAAATGGCCAGAGGGCACCCCAGCTCTCCTCTCTAGATCATTTGCCCCCAGCAACTCCCACTCCCCTTCCCTAGAGCTCCTCTCCCTCACCCCCCTGCTCTGTGCCGTCCAAGAGAAGGAGCCTGGGACATTTTTTGAAATCTAGCTAGCATCTCCTCTCCCGAGCCTCTACCTCTCTGCATGTACGATTGCTGAGACCTCCTCAACATTGTGAACCCTACGGTGCATCTCTTTCTCTGCAGGGACGCCGGATACCGCCACCGCAGCAAGCTCCGGTGACCATCTCTCGGGCGTCGACCCGCGAGGCACTTCAAGGCGACAAACATGGTCATGCCGCCCATTGACAGGACCGGCTAGAAGCACCGCGCCACCCCAGCCACACACCCGCGCCTCTCCACGCCCCAGGTGAGCTCCCCGCGCGCCGCCCGAGCCCCTAGGGTTTTTGCCCCACTGCTGCTTTGCTGGGGAGAAGAAGGTCTCCCTACCATTGATCCCCCTTTAGATCGGACGGCCACCAGGCCACCATACCGCTTCGCCCCCACCAGCCACTAACCGTCGGGCCCCGCGGCGCGGGATTGAAATCCCCCTCCCGCGCGATGGCTTACCTCAGTGGGCCAAATCACCTCCGACCGGCCCAACTCCCTCTCAGATACAGCCCATGTCCTTCCCCTGCCCTTCTCCTTTTATTTCAAACCCTAAATCTGTTTTTAAGCAGTTTGGTTTATTTACCAAATAAAATGAAAACTGCCATGTTTCGACCAGGTAAAAATATAGACATGTAACCCCATGTTTTTTCCATCATGTAGAGCCAATCCCTCTCCAGAAATAAATTCCTTTAAATTTAGAAAATATATTTACTAGAATGTATCCACTGTAGTAATTAAATTTCTCACTGAGTTTTCTAGATTTAAATGAGAAGAATCCAATCTCCTCTGGTGCCCAATGGTCATACCTACAATCTAAACTTGGTCCTAGGTCAAATTGAACCTTGGTTCATCTATAGCAAAAATAACAAAATACATGCAGTTAAGACTTTAGAAAAATTTCTAAGTATATCTACATCATCTAATAGGCTAATTCCAACACCCAGAGAAGTGTCCCATCAATACCAATTCAGAACCAGGAGATAACGATTTATTCACCCTATGTTAAATTCTAGTGAATTAAATACTTCTATAAGGGGTATTATCACTAACTAAAATACTCCAGGAGTTTGACAACTCCAAAAAGAGTGAATCCAATTCCTACAGACAGGTATCCTAAATGCCTACCTTGTTCCCTTGGAATCAACTCAAAATATTTTGTAAATTTAATCTGGTGAAAAAGAGAAAAACCCCACAGAACTGCCTTTGGGAATTTCTTGAGGGAATTCTTGTAAATATTTTGGCATGATTTAAATTCTCAGTGAACAAGTACGACAAACCCGACTTAACCATCCAAGGAAATAATTTTTGGAGCTCCAGAACTTTTCTGGTTATTTATTCCCTAAAACTAGAAGTTATTTCACTAGGAAAATCATACGTATTTAAAGAAAATTGATAAAATAGTGAAACCACTTTGGTTGGTTTCATTTGATCAACATCGAAATGCAGGTATCATTCTTATAAAAGGGTATCATACAGAATATGGTCTTGTTCCAAAAATCCATCTCTTAGGTAGTTTCTAGACTATAAATCCTAAGGAATGTTCATCCCCTTCTCCAAGGCCATCTCCACCTTCTAGATCAAATCCTCTCAAACCCTCTAAATCTTAGTTTGGTATATTTCAGTTGCTTGATGTATGTATTGTTCCTTGTATGCCTTGTGATGATTGTGGCTTGGTTAGATTGCATGTATACTCGGTAACGACGATAGTTGCGTTTGTTTTGACGCCGAGAAGAAGAGGTCTTATTATTATGGGTATTCTTGGTTATCTAAAGAAGAAGTCCAGGGACATATTGCCATATTGCTGATCATCACGCAAGTCACCTTCTTGCTCATAAGCCTTGTCCTACTATTTTACTTATGCATGTTTTGTCTACTATTTGTGAAACTGCATTGCTTTATTATATGTTGATGTATTTATGGTAGTGGTTTGGCTCCTCCGGTCTATTACACTCTTGTACTACTAAGTACAATCCCCTTGATGATACCTACTTGTCCGTAGTGGAATAGATGGTGTAACACACCATACCCCTTTGGAGACCCCGATTTAGCCGAAGCAAAGCTATAGGATGGGAAGACCCCGGAAAAAGTTTTACCAAATGTTTTATGGATAAACCTTGGTGCGGTGGGACCTCCCAAGTGATGTTGAGAAAGAAAAAGGTTTTGTTTTACAAAGTGCTGACGAAAATATCGAGGAAAAAAGTTTAAAACGCACCCGGTTCTTTGCAGTTTAGCTATCACAACTTAACCATGTGCAACCACACTATCCCTATATGGGAAGGGGTTGGATTTGATGTTTGTTTACTCTGGTATAAGATGCCTTGCAACAACTACAGGGGATTGGGGATCCCTGGAGGGTGGGCCTTCTCCGATAAAGGTCCATGTGGGATATCGACCTAGAGAAGGAACGAAGGGTCTGCTGGCCTCCACGCGTAACTATGAGACCCTCATTGAAAGCGCACACTCGAGAATTGGAAAAAGCACTCCGGTTGGTCCTCGGTACCCGACGTCCCGGTTTTGGGGGGATTAACACTCATAGGGTAGGCACTTATATTGGAGTGGGCATCCGGAGAGTCTTGATCGGTTACTCGACCCACGATCGGTGAAGATCAGGGTAATGTACATGGATGGTGTGGGTAAAGTGTACAACCTCTACAGAGTGTAAATTTACTCGAATAGCCATGTCCGTGGTTAAGGACGGGTTGGACAAACTTCTATAGAGAGGTGCTGGTTTTGTTTTCAAAAAGGATTTCTGTAAAGAAATGGCTTTGGAAATGTTTTGACCATGGGATGGCGGAAAGGATCCCTGTTTTGACCATGGGATGGTTAGGAAGGGATGGAAGGAGTTTGGTCATGGGATGACCGTAAAGGAGGAATAAATGGGTGACCCAATCCTAATGTTTTCCAAACTTTCCAAAAAGGTTCCCAAAATGTTTTACAAAAGTTTTCAACAAAGATATGTAGATGCTATATCTACAAGAGAAACTAATTGAGAAAAGAACCTCTCTTGTAGCCATCCTAATACCAGAGCCATACTGCATATCCTCTTGTTATTATTATCCTTTTAGGGTGGTTTGCGAGTACATTCAATGTACTCACTGGCATTGTCCCTGACTATTAACTTGGTTAGATATCAGGAAGAGGTGAAGTGGACGACTATGCGAGCTAGGACGTTTTCCCCAGTCAGTTGCCTATAGGTTACGCTTGAAGAAGTTCCGCTGATGATTATTGATGTAACCATAACAACATTTATGTAAGTTTTGTAAATTCGGTATGTCTCTGATATTGTAATGATACTTGTCAGTTATGTTCCACGACTAACTGATCATGGGATCTTGGTTGTATGCATAACATGGATTCTCGGAGGATTAATCCGGGGGCCCCATAGACTTGGTAGCAGAGCCATCCTGACTGTAGGAGAACCTTAGTTAGCATGGTCGTTAGACAGGAACCTTATTTCAAAAACCCCGGCTTTCGAAAACTAGTTTCCCAATTAGTTTCAAAAATTCTACTTCTTCTCTTACTCTAAGTAAAGGCTTTCAAAAATGGTTTCCTCTCACTCTCGTCCAAAATTCAAACCTGCGGAATTTAAATAACTAGGATCTAGAACCTGGTGAGGGCAATGAGACCAAGGTGAAGACAAGTAGCTACCAATAAAACAAGGAGACTACAATATCGCTCTATCAGCGGAATCCTCACAATCAAGAGAAATCGGGTGTTGCACTACTAAGAAGCATCCAAGATACAATGAGGATTTATCGGCAAGATAGTGACTCCGACCTAAAGAAAGAGGAGATCTAGGTTCAATAGTCCTACGAATAGGATTCCCCTACTTCGCGAGTAGCTAACTCCTTTGTGCCTAGCGTTGACACTATTTGCTTGCCTAAGTGCATCCTGTGTTGCTTGATGTGTGTTGTTTGCCGAGGACATTGCGAGCCCCTCGCTGTGATCACCTTGTTTGTATGCTTGGTTTGCTCTGACCCCCTTACAAATGTGACTCGAGGAGTGATAACCCACCTAGTAACTTAGGAAACCCATGTGTAGATGTCGGTAATGAGACCCAGACTAAGCTCGAGAGTATATGAGAGGAAAAGCCTCGCAAGAACCAGGAGTTTGATCCCGTCAAGTCAGGACCACTAGAAGACTTCACCTCAGCAGGATGGCATACCTCATCAAACTCACCTTGCAAGACTCGTCAATAGCACCACACTCCCTTGTTCCTCACTTTTCTACAACAAGAATTCCGTTGGAGCTGGAAGTCGATCACCGAAGGATCCTCAATATCCACAAGAACCCACCCGATAAGTCAACCAAAACAAGAAGTGAGGACCTAACCACACTAACCTGTGTATTAGAGCTTCTGACCGCCTCAGGAGACTGACTAATCTAGTCAACCCTACCCAAACTAACGGAATGATCCTCCCTAGAAGGTTAGAACCACCCCAGAAGTCAGATGATTAGGAAGAGTGAAGACAACGAGTCCACTCCGCCATCGTACAAAAGCAACACTAAGAACTCAAGTGAAGATAGTTTCCCTGAAGCTGGATGCCTCTACTCAGACTGCAGATCCAAACCCTTCCTAATGAACCTTAGTGAAGCTCTAAGGTGGAAAGACTACGTCTTTGCACTCAATCTTCAGAAGACTATCTACCCGAGGATACTCAGAAAGACCGCCAGATTTGACGCCTTCTCACCAAACAACAACCCGGGAGTTATCAGAGGAGAAACTAACTGAAGATCCTATGAAGTCCCTCCGCCGTTTCAGTTGAAGACCCACCTGAAGGGCCACAGAATCACTAACTTTTCAGTTCCAATTGTTTAGAGGACATGAGACTCTAGAGGCTCCACCAGGCTAAGTATGAATAATAGTAGTATATAAGCCTCGTAGGCCATAGCTTCACGAACGCCTTCTGAAGACCTCGACTCCAGGAAGGAAGGACTATGTCAACTCTCCCATCCACCCCAGTTCAATCCTATGGGGGAAATACTACGTCTTTCCCACAGAAGTAGGGTAACCCTTCGTTGAAGCAAACCCAGGAGTCCCGACCCAAAAATCATTAATTAGGATACGCTACGACCCTAAGGAAAAGTTGTGAATCCTTAGAGAAAGGTACTCCTAGCTGTAGATTCTATCCTCCGACGAGTACTTCGTGAAGTCCAAAATCGAGGCAGCCTGCCCAGTCTAAGCCCTCGAGATATGGAGTCCAGAAGGAAAAGAAAGTCCTCCCTCGCAATCAGGACTAGACTCTACCCAACTCCCCGTGCATCCAGAAAGACTAAAGCAACTTCATCGACAGAGTAGCCACTTTCAAAGACGGAGTCCGTAAGATAGTACGCGTAAGACGCCTAGTATCAACCCGATTCAAAATCCCCTAACCCTACTCTCTGGAACCTCGGGACGAGATTCTTTTAAGGGGGAAAGGTCTGTAATATCCCAATTTCAGCAACCCTGATTAGTTGTCCAGAATACAAAAATCAGGGGGAACAAAAACTTTTTCTTGTTTAATGCTGAAGTGTTTTCTTGTTGTTTGGATATGCTTATGCATATGAATGTGTACTAGATGATATACTCCTTACCTTAACACCAGTTGACAAAAGCTACTTCCCAAAACAGTCTTGGCATATTTTCCATATTCTCAAATGTTCTGGCATTTCTCAACCTTAGCCAACAAGACTTTGCAAACCAACTATTTTAGTAGCTTGTATTGATCAAACTATGGAGAGCTATATATAAGATAATCTCCCTATGTTTCCAAGACAAAACCTTCTACCATTCTTATCTCTAGATTTAACAGAACCTTTTTATGAAGCATTTGAATTCTACTCTTTTTAGAGATACCAAAGACTCTCATCTTATTCAAACTCCAACCCTTTTCAAGTAGCCCAACCTTACCTCAATATAAGCCTGATGGTAACCCTAATAGTAGTTGATGCGTTTGTAAGATGAGTTGCCTTGATCTGCTATTTGAATTGATTGCTTAGAATTAGTATGAGCTACTCTAGGATCATCCTCTAGGATCAAGATACTTCAAGATCACCAAATCCTAAGAAAGAATACAAGATGGATCTAATCCCTAGCCACCAGGTGATCACCTAAAACCCTTAACCAGATCAATTCTGAAGATATCCATTCTAGAAGCTTCCAAGTCAATGAAGACCAACATCAAGCAAGGATACCTCCTACTCAATCTACACTTCAGCATCATCCACTTGACGATGCATGGGTACCTTTCAACCCATCAAAAACATCCCCTCTCATACTCCAGTCAAAATCCTCAAAACTGCCAAATTTGACTAAGTCTGGAAACTGTTTCACCCTCACCTTTTTGAATGCCTCCCTTTCTCAACCCTAGTGCATTTTTGGAAATGCATCTGAACCATCTTGGTAACCATCCTAAGGACTAACAAGGCCCACTCCTTCCCTTGGTTAGATCATCCCCCTACCCACTTGTTCTTTATGGTTTTGCAGGAAAGAAGATAACTTTTCCTGCAAATCTAGTCAACATGCCTACTTTGATAGAAGCTCACACCACCATCTAACCTTCTATGGACCAACTCTTTGCATAGTTGTGTTCTACTCATATAGGTCTATCAATACCTACTTCACTGGTTCCATGTGAATCTTAAACCCACAAGGTTTTGATGGCTAGTTGATATTCTGCTTTGGCAGGCTTATTTTATTCAAAGTTTGAAATCCTGTCTTGGTGAGATCAAACAGGATCAGGCTCAAACATCTATACCATGTTGATGTAAATCACTTGGTCTATCCATCCATCTACCCCATGCCCCAAGGGGAGATATGAACTCCAAGATACAACCATGTTTTGATGGTACGAAATTAACATCACCCTAGATCCTTAGTCTAGGTTATTCCACCAACATCAACTTGGATTCTCCAATCCCAAGGTTGCAAATGCTTGCTACACATTTTCTATATCATCTACCTTGATCATAAATATTTATCAATAATTACCCATAATTATTATGGCTCCAAATCTAATTAATCTCTCTAATAGTCAAAATCTCCAAAGCTCCTTTTCTAAAGGCACGTTTGTTTTTTTTGCCAAAAACACCTCCCTAACTTTAAGCACAACTGAGACTCATATGTCATACCCTACCTTCCCACTTCAAAAATAAATATTTTTGAAGAGCTGCATTATTTCTTTTTGCCCATTTTCTTAAATGGCTCAATTGGAATAATAATTGTTTTAAATACTTTTAAGCCCCAATAAATCCTGGGAAAATTCCCCTAATTGTGTATTCACATTTGGGACCATCCCACATCAAAATCCAACAATGTTTAATGTAAAAATATAAAATGAGCTTCAATACTTCACTTCTGCAGTTTTTGAATAAATGGTTTTAAATGGACTTATAATATTCTGAAAAATCCCAAATAATTCCTGGAGGTGTGTCTTGACCCCATCTATCTACCAGTACCATCTTCCCACCCTGCCCAATGCAAAACATCAAACTTCCTTCACAACCCTCAATTTGTTCAAATGTGGCAAACTAAGGAATTAGTGGCCTAGACCAAATTAAAATCACCACCAAGGCTCACCACCACTCACCACAGCAACCACCATATCCTCTGGTCGTGATCACTGTAGCTAATCACTGTAGCATCTTGTCCTTTAGTGCTTGGACACTAGTACTTAACCCCATGTGGGTGTCTTGGCATGCAAAACCTCCTTACTCCTCTTGCAGCAGCTACCCCTCCCCCTCTGCTCTACAACTCGACCAAAATACCACCCTCCACGCCCACAGCAACACCAGCCCTGGTTTCCCTCCTCTCCCCATGCCCAATGGACCAAGTCCATGATGGACTACTCCCTCTCGTATAAATGGCCAGAGGCCACCCCAGCTCTCCTCTCTACATCATTTGCCCCCAGCAACTCCCACTCCCCTTCCCCAGAGCTCCTCTCCCTCACCCCCTGTTGTTGGGGATATACTTTCCGGGTATCCTCACAGCTCCTCACTGACCAGGGTGGCCCACTTCGGGTTAGAGCTTTGCTTCACGGGCGGCCCACTTAGGGAGGCCGTGACTGCCTATACTATCATGTCATTTGGCGAGATCGATGTTTACATCGGTTTCGCTGAACCTACCTAACCCACCCCAGCGGTGATGATAGAGGCAGAAGAATCTTCTGGGTCCCCGTTGTCCGTGGAGGCGTTCGAGTTCCGGATCTCAGAAAACTCTAATCCCACCAAGCCTGCACCAGTTGTGGAGATAGTGGAGAAATCCGAGCGTGAAGAAGACCTCACGGTCCAAGTAGAATCAGGAGTGGATCTCCCTGGAGAAGCCAGATCCCAGATCGACCCACCCGTGGAAGTCGAAATCCAGGAGGAGCATATCAACGACACTGATTCTGGCTCTGACGATGTCGGGACAGACAGGCCTTTCCTCAGGTACACACTAAGATGTATGATACTACAAGGCGCTAGTGCAGATGAAATCCTCGAAACCGTTAAAAGTTTCAATATGGCTGATCGTAAAAGCCGCAGGTACCTCAGGAAGCACGCATCGCACTTCGTCGGATATGTTGGATCTGGATCCGGCTTTGCCGATGCTGGAGAAAACACCAACTCGGTGCTGGAGGCAATTGGAACAAACACCAATGTTCCCGCATCCTCAGATGAGTCCATGACGTCAGCAGATTTCCAAAAGTTCTCCGCGGAATATGACGAGGAGTACAACTCCAAAGCTGGAGAAGATGGGGAAGCCATGGACGAAGGATCCGGGGAACACTCTCCCAAAACGCAGGATGATATTGAAGTCGGAGACAATCCCGAAGTCCAGATATCCGAAAGTATCGATCAGAGCTTGACTCAGGAAAACGGACCCCAAGCCGTCTTTGCTACCGGCGCCGCCAAGAAGGGAAAGAAGAAGAACAAGAAGAACAAGACCCTGGAAAAAGACCCTCTGATAGAGGAGGTGATTGCCGAGGAATACGAGGAAAATTCGGATGGAGCACTTATCCCAGACGAGCCAAAAAAAGAAGCATTGGTGGATGGACACGTGATAACTGAAGGTGCGTGTAAACTCATCGATGCCGCATTAACCACACCTATCCCTACAGCTGCAGAACTCACTGCAGATGAACTGGACGAAAGGGCCCAAGCCCTAGAAGCGCGTCGTCAACAACTCCTTGATGAAGCCAAAAACATCGAGGTGGAGAAGAAGCGCATGTCAAACAAGGAGTATATGTCCCGTCTACATCAGAAGACACGGAAGCGTCACATAGATGACAACTAATTCCTACGTGTTCGTGCCGTCCTTTTTGGAGATGAGATGAGAAAGCCACGGAAGGACAGCAGGGGAGATTGGCTTTACCCAACACCTGTGCAAAATACCGTGGCAGCTCGCGAAATTCTATCGGCTAATCCAGGACCAGAGGAGATACGTCTGGGTATCAAGCTACTCAATAAGGGACTGGAGTAGCAAAAGGTCGCCCTGTCTGGAAGTCAAAAGCTGGTCTCGAATTCTGACCAATGTCGCACAGATCCGGCATGGGCTAACGTAAGATCCCACTACGATCGGGCGCAGCATCGTCACCCCCGAATGCAGGGAAGACAATTATTCAAGAACCGGATCGTCAGGACAGCACCGCAGAACTACACATAATTGAAGCAACGTTGCTCCAGCAGCCGAGAAAGACGCTATCGCTGCACTGATTCCGAGGAATCCTCCCTAAAAAGGAGAAGATAAAGAGAAACATCGGTAGGAGGATCGTCAGAAAATGCCACCTCCTAGACATGAAAACCGTCCGGCTGAGCCTCACCATGGTGGGAACGATGGACGGAGGAACGACGGAAACCACCCTGGCACAAACCGGCAGGGGGCTCGTCATAGTCAAGAACCACCCCGGAACCGGAATAATGACGCTCCGGACGGAGGCTGGCGATCAGTCGGAAACAACCCAGCTGCACCACCCTCTCCACAACACAGTTATCACAACGGCTCCCAAGGAGGTCAAGGAGGACGACATGGCGGAGGAGGTTCTGGCAGAAGCCGATGTCCGGCTCCAAGGCACCGCAGCCACAGCCAACATTCGGGACGATCCCTATCCCCGAACGACGCAAGGCACAGGATCAACTCCAATATAGAGGCTCGACGCTACAAAAACGATGATGTGTACGTGGGCCCAAAATGCATCAGAGCTACAAAGTTCCCGGAAGGATTTGCTATCTCAAGACATATCCAAGCCTACGACGACATTTCTCGGCCAGACACCTGGTCACAGGATTTCTTCCAAGCCTGCTGCATCGCCAAAGGCGGAAAGAGCCTGGTCGCAACCCGATATCTCCCACTTATGTTACGGAAGACGGCACGATCATGGCTCAATGAACTTCCGGCGAACACCATCCACAACTGGTATGATTTACAAAGTGCGTTCTTTTGGAATTTCGAAGGCACATATTGGAGGCCCTGTACGGTTGGAGACCTACAGCGTTGCACCCAGAAAGCCAGAGAAACTTGTCGGGATTACCTCGGACGATGGATTGACACCAAGAACTCTTGCGAATGAGTAAATGATCAAACTGCGATTGAAGCTTTCATCGCATATCTCCCAATTGGTTTAATGTGCCATCGCTTGAAGTGTGACAAGGTTACTGATTTGGGAGAGCTCATAGAAACAGCGAGCAAGTATGCAGATGCTGACGACGATACAGAGGGATTACTCAACGTCCTGGCTATACCTCAGTCAGCAAAGACAAAGCAACAAGCTTAGAAGCGCAAAAACACCTCGGAAGAAAAACCCAACGCGGAGACGGCGGTAGTCACTACTGTTTCTGGGTCTGGAGGACGAGGAGGGCGCGGCGGAGGCTGCGGGCGTGGCCGTGGGACATCAAGTGTCCAAGGAAGAGGAGAGCAACAACCAGGCAAAACCTACACTTGGGCCGACATCGCCAATAACCCATGTGTGCATCACTTGGACGTCAACGGGGGCTCGTCCTACACCAACACTGAATGTCGTTTTAACGACGACATCAAGAGAGATGATACCGCGGGATACAAAGCTAAGCGGAAGAAGGGAAAGAAAAATCCCAAAAAAGACAAAGAGACCAAGGAAGATTCCAACATGGAGGAAGCCGATGCTTCAAATCCCAAGTCGGAAGGGAAGAAAACTTTTCCCACCAAGAAGGACACTTGCGTCACCTTCCTCGGATCTCAACCAGCAAAGGTCAAGAAAGCAGTTATCCACGAGCTCAACGCAACAGTTCCGGCTGTCCCTCAGTATCTGGACTGTTTGGAAGTGGCAATAACGTTTGACCGCGCTGATCATCCGCCTAAGCTACACAGGCGAGGAAAATACGCCTTAATCGTCAATCCACTTATTGACGGTTATGGTTTCTCCAAGACCCTCATGGACGGTGGTAGCAGCATGAATATGCTCTATGTAGAAACGCTACGCCGGATGAAGATCTCGGAAACACGGCTTAACCATAGCTCTGTGATTTTTCACGGAGTTGTCCCAGGAAGACAAGCTAATTTCCTGGGAGAGATCACTTTGGATGTTACTTTTGGAACACCAAAGAATTATCGGACGGAGGCACTTTCCTTCGAAGTGGTCCCGTTCAAGAGCGCATACCACGCTATATTCGGACGTCCGGCTTACTGGGATTTTATGGCTCGTCTGTGTTACATTGACATTATGATGAAAATTCCAGGTCCCAACGGCGTGATCACCATCAGGGGAGACCCGAAGAAAGCGCGAGAGTGCAAGGATGGAAATGCCGCCTTTGCTGAAGCCGTGCTGCACGCCTAGGAGTACCAGGAGATCAAGAAGAGCATAGATCCGTTCGAGGTGCCCGCAACAAAGAAAGAGGTGACAAAGCCAAATCTGGAGTTTAAGGCATCAGAAGAGACGAAGACGATGCCGTTGAAGGATGATGACCCCTCCAAGGTGACCCAGATAGGCGCAGGCCTAAGTAGCGCATAGGAAAGCGCGCTCGTCAAGTTCCTCCGAGCAAATCAAGATATCTTCACATGGCAGCCATCTGACATGACCGGAGTACCTAGCGAACTTGCCGAGCACTCTCTAAATGTAAACCCGAACATTAAACTCGTCAAACAGTCCTTATGACGGTTTGGCGATGAAAAGCATAAGGCAATAGCTAAGGAACTAGCGCGGCTCGAGTTAGCCAGATTCATAGAAGAGGTCATCCATACTGATTGGTCGGGCAACCCTGTAATGGTCCCTAAATAGGACACCACTGATTTAAGGATGTGTATTGAGTATACTGCCTTGAACAAGGCTTGTCCAAAAGATCCGTTCGCTCTGCCTAGAATTGATCAAGTTATCGATTCTACGGCAGGGTCGGAACTCCTCTGTTTTCTCGACGCATATTCTGGTTATCACCAAATCCGGATGAAGGAATCTGACAAAATCAAGACTTCATTCATAACCCCCTTCGGAACCTTTGGGCTAAAGAATGCAGGAGCTACGTACCAGCGCATGATGCAGCGTTGCCTCCATGATCAACTCGGACGCAATGTACATGCATACATGGATGATATCGCGGTCATGTCCAAAAAGAAGGAAACATTGATTTCTGACTTGGAGGAGACGTTCGCCAATTTACGAAAATACAACATCATGCTTAACCCAAATAAGTGTTTCTTTGGAATACCAGCCGGAAAATTGTTAGGTTTTATCGTATTTCAAAGAGGTATAGAGGTGAACCGCGACAAGATCAAGGCTATTCTCAATATTTCTAGGCCAACTCGCCTGAAGGACGTACAAAGATTAACTGGTTGCATTGCTGTGGTCAGTCGATTTGTAAGCCGGCTTGGTGAAAGAGCCGCACCATTATACAAACTCCTGAAGAAGACCAAGGATTTTGTTTGGACTGACGAAGCTGAAGCTGCACTACAAGACCTGAAGAAAGTACTCTCATCTGCTCCTATCCTTGCAGCACCGGTACCTCAGGAACCGATGTTGCTTTACATTGCTGCGACAAATAGGGTTGTCAGTATAGTTATGGTGGTGGAGAGACCAGAAGAAAATCAGGAGCACCTGGTGCAGCGTCCGACATACTTTGTCAGCGAGGTCCTGACAGATTCAAAACAGCGATATCCGCACTATCAAAAGTTGGCTTATGGTGTTTTTCTAGCATCTCGTAAGCTACGACAGTATTTTCAGGAGCATCCAATTACCGTGGTGAGCAAAGCTCCCATGAGAGATATAATCAACAATAGCGATGCCACAGGACGCGTCGCCATATGGGGTATCGAGCTTGCAGCTTTCGATATTGAGTACAAACCCCGGACAGCAATCAAATCCCAGATCCTTGCCGACTTTGTCGCTGATTGGATAGAGACCAAGGAAAACATGGTCCTCCCTGAGTCGGAATATTGGACCCTCTTTTTCGACGGGTTCAAGGCTCGAGGGGGCTCGGGGGCTGGCGTGGTGCTCAAATCACCCCAAGGAGATAAACTTTTATACGTGTTGCAGATCCACTTCACAGCGACAAACAACATTGCCGAGTATGAAGCACTGCTGCATGGAATCTGGATTGCTAAGGATATTGGCATCCGACGTTTGATGTGTTACGGAGATTTGGATCTTGTTGCTCAGCAAGTCTCGGATATTTGTAATGCAAATAAGCACATGGCAACATATAAAGCTGTCGTGGATGATCTATCTAAATCGTTCGAGGTGTTTGAAGTTCAACACATCCCTCAAGCAGAAAACGAGGAAGCAGATGCACTATCTCGAATAGGCTCTACGCGGAAAGATGTTCTGGATGGCGCATTTTTAGAGCACCTCAAAGTTCCCTCGATAAAGGGAGTAGATGAGGAATATCCGACAAAATCCGACTCACCTTTAATAGCAGTTCTGGCTGTAATTCCCAGTTGGACTCAACCCTACCTTGATTACTTGGTAGATGGCAAATTACCCGAAGATGAGGTGCTGAGCCGGCAGATTATCCGACGAGCAAAAGCCTATACTATTGTTAAAGGTGAGCTCCATAATCGGAGTGTTTCTGGGGTTTTTCAGCGCTATGTATCTCCGGAAGAAGGAGTGGAAATCTTAAGAGAAATCCACGAAGGCAAGTGTGGTCACCACATTGCAGCCAAATCTTTAGTGGCAAAAGCTTTTCGACATGGTTTTTTCTGGCTTACAACTCAGGCAGATGCCGAACGATTAGTCAAGACATGTAAAGGCTGCCAAAAGTATGCCAAGCAAGCTCATGTTCCGGCTGATCAGCTCCGAACAATACCTATAACATGGCCTTTTGTGGTCTGGGGGCTTGATATGATAGGACCTTTCTAACGAGCTCCAAGTGGATTTACTCACCTCTTAGTGATGGTGGATAAATTCACGAAATGGATCGAGGCTAAACCTGTCACTAGTTGTGATAGAGCAACAGCCAAAAGATTTGTCGAGGATGTTATAATCCGGTATGGTTATCCGCATAGCATTATCACGGACAACAGGAGTAATTTTTCCATGTGAGAGTTGGCTGAATTCTGCGACGAGCAAAATATCCGGCTTGACATTGCGTCTGTCGCACATCCACAGGCTAACGGACAAGTCGAAAGAGCAAATGGTTTAATTCTACAAGGATTGAAACCAAGACTCGAAGCACCACTGAGACGTGCTGCAGGGGCTTGGGCAGAGGAACTACCCTCTGTAATTTGGAGTTTGCGAACAACTCCCAACAGGTCAACAGGATATACACCTTTCTTCTTGGTCTATGGCGCAGAAGTAGTTCTTCCTAGTGATTTAATTCATACTTCTCCTAGAGTGGCCGCGTATATCGAAGAGTATGCCGAGATTTCTCGACAAAATGATCTCGACTTAGTCGAAGAAGTTCGCGTCGTTGCTGAAATGAGATCTACAACCTATCAGCAGAAGTTACGCAAGTATCATAGCCAGAGAGTCTGAACTATATCTTTCAATAAAGGTGATTTGGTTCTCCGGCTTGTGCAACAAAGAAAGCACACACTTTCCCCAATATGGGTAGGGCCGTTTTAAGTTAGTCGAGTATTGCACAATGGGTCGTACTACTTAACTGACATGAGGCCAGTCAAAGAAAGACCTGCTACTAAGAAGAGAAAGAGAGTTGGAGGCAGTACAAATCCGGATGAATTAGACAGACTGCGGAATATTGCTCAACTACGTCGCTTTTATTCTTAGTTTATCCTTCTTTGTAATCATACATATGTACATGCTCTGTGAGAAATAAAAGTTTTGGTTACCTCAAAGTTTTCCTGAGAAGTTTTTAGCATCTTATTTCCTAATGATCATGTCATAGTCGAAAATCCCAGAATGCTTGAAAGTACTTTATGTTCATGTTTGTTCTGGTTTAGATTTCCGATTCTAAAACTGCTACCTCCGGGTATAACTCCAAAAAATTATAGTCTTTACTTGGGTTATTTGTCTGATTGCTGGATGCGGGTATCTTCCGAGTAGTGAATTGTTGGTACTGGAAGCCGGCTTTGTTTCCGAGTTTAAACTGGTTTAGCAATTGAGCTCCGTTGCTCGATAAAGTTTGCGGCTAAAGGTTTAGCCGGCTCACGAAATGGACGAGGCGGAAAGCCAGATAAACGATAAGTAGAGGCGGAAAACTCTAAGTGCTTATGAAAACATTTCAGGCACACAAAAAATTTAAGACAAAAGTGCTGAATAGATAAAAAACTTAGCACTAGCAAAAGTCTTAGTACTTAATATTTACAAAACGCATCATGTCTTTCTAGAATAATACATAGTTTCTGATCTATGATGCAGGAGGAGACGAAGGAACTATCGGATCGCTGGTTACTCTGCCTTGATATCGTGCTGAGATGTCCAGATCCGAGGTGGTCCGTTCATCGTCGGAAACTTCTTCGGCGTCTTCTGGAGGAGGTGGCGGAGTATCCACGCGGGTGAAGAAGGGCGTCTCGTAGCTGGTCAGATCAGCTACGTGGCACCCATATCCGCCACAGGAATGCATGATGGCTTGAAGGTCTTGCTCTTGGCCATCTTCATCTACCTTACAGTACCCTATGGTCACTTGGCAGATCTCCATGTTTCCATGGTGGCTCATGACCATGGTGAGAGCGTTCTACGTGGCAGTCCAAGCGTAGGACATGTTCTAGTCCCGAACGAGCTGCGGCATCTCCTTGGCCTTCTCCCGCACCTGGAAGTCCGACATGCTTGGCATATCCGGAATCCTGAGAGACTCGCCAGTGTCCTCAAGGGACTGGCGGTAGTCATGAAGAATATCACCGACTTGGGTAAGCCGGTGAGTGCGGGGCTCGGACGAGGAGGAGTCCGTCAAGTTCACAGGACCTATGCACAAAACAAAGTCAATGAAAATCCGACATTGATGAAAGTCGAAGAAATGACAAATCAGACAGATGGGACGTACCATGAATGATGTCGTCAATCTTGGTCTTCTCCTCCCGGAGACTCTGGAGGTCAGCCCGGAGAGCTTCGGAGAGATCTTTCTCTCTGCCAGGCTCATTCTTGAGGTCCGAGATAACTTTATCTTGAGCGGCAATCTTGAGATCGCGCTCTTCAGTGGCCATGGAGGAGGACTCAAGGACTTGAGCTATGCTCCTTTCATGATCCGCCTTGAGCTTATCCAGCTCTTGGCGAAGTCCCTTGTTCTCCACCACCAGGGTCTTGAGGTTCTCGGCTTCTTCAATCATAGAGATGGATTGTTTCACCAACGCTGTAAGTAAAAAAGAACAACAGTTCAGAAAAATTCGACATTCAAAAAAGCAAAAGACAAGGTTTGAATCTCTAAATGTTTACCTTCGGCTTCATCTTTGGCTAACTTGAGCTCAGCTTTTTTAAGCCGGAGAGCTTTGATCTCTCTCCGCTTATCACAGACATTCGTTAATAATTCCTGGTTATAGGAACATACTTTCTGTAAGTAAGAATATCCAAAGTCAGAAAGCTACTTAAGACTCGGGCTAATATTTTTTGCTAAATATCAGCACGAGCCTTGGGGGCTACACTAGTTCGTTCTTTGGCATCCTAATGAAAGCATAAACCCAGATTTTCTATATCCTACTTCATGCTTGGGGGCTAGAGGATATGATATAACATAAGGTAAAAAACAAGAGTTGGAATTCCGACTTGCATATTGCTCGCGGGTGAGTTTGTCTAACCCCGCGTTCACCTCAGCTGCCACCTTCTCGGCGAGAGTAAGAGGAATTACTGGGGCTGCTGGAAGCTCGCCAGTCCTGATCCTCTCGTCGCGAAGGCGGACTTGAGCGAGAAGGTCAGAGAACTTGACGTCCTCTTCTTCTTGCGCTTCCTCTTCGGGGGATAGATGGCTTTTGTCCAGGACTTGCCTAGCCAGCCGCTGGATCTCCTCTGCAGATTTCCGGGATAAGCCAAATTTGGCAAGTCCGGGGTTGCTGAGGAGGTTGTCGGCGAAGATTTCAGCCGAGGGATCATTACCCGGAGAGGGTTCACCCTTATCTTGAGTTGACGCACCCACAGTGACGTCAGTGTGCGATCCAAGGATCACAGGCGCCGTTGGAGGAGCCGGATCTTCTGCAACAATCGGAGAAGGAGTAATCACCGGTGTTGCAGAAGGTTGAGGGGCAGGAGTCGGAGGAGCCGTGGTAGGGGAAGCTATGGAAAGCTTCGTCTGTCGTAGGGGCTTTGCAGGAATCCCTTTCCCCTTACCCTTGATGAGAGGCTTTGCTCTAAGAATGTAGTAAAGTCGGAAACATTACATCTCAGAAAGAAATTCGAGTAAGGTATAAAGGCGAAAATTGTGAATGAAAGTTACCTCTTCACAACGGGCACTTCCTTTGTGCCAACCGCCACTGTCGGAGCTTTACGCTTCTTGAGCGCAAGGTCCGGCAATGGGACCACTTCAGTCTCCTGAGAAAACTCAGGAGGATATCCTTCGAATGGAGCAAGCTCCGCCTCGGGGAGATCAGCAAGCTGAAAACAAGAAACATATCAGCATTGCAATATATAACTTAAAGATTGAAACACGTAAAAGGTGTACTTATGGAAGCTTACTGCTACCACGGGGTTTTCCGCCGTGTGCATATCCAGAGAAATCTCCGGAATTTTCCACTCGATCTTCTCCTTGATCAGCCACTTGATCTGGCTTATGTAACCTGGGATGGTGTAGGCTTTGGGTCTGATACGGAGAGAGTCTTTTTTGGAAGACGTGATGGAGTGCATCAGTCTATCCCCGTGGTACTGAAGTGGCTGGATCCGATGTGAGACTCAGCACTGGACTAAGTCGGATCCTTTCTGACCTTTGTGCTTGATAAGATATTCGATCCGCCTCTTAGCAAGGATCAGATGATCGGTGAGAGCCGGAGCGGCCTCATCCCAGGAAGGCTGGGCTGTGGCGGCTCCGTCCACAAAACCCGGCAAAGCTGTAGCTTTGCCGGGAGCCGGAATATCCCTATGATAGAAAAAAGTGGCTGGCCATTGTTTGACCGAGTCACTGGTAGAAATTTTGGGATATGCCCGGTCTCGTCTAACAGAAAAGCTAATGGTACCCGTGATGTAAGGAACACCGGCAGTAATGGAATTTCTCGGAACATGGAAATAGTATTAGAAGAGAAGCAAACTCGGCCTAATGCCGAGAAAGCCCTCGCAAAGCATAGCATATGCACTCATCTCTAGAAGAGAATTGGGAGGAAGATTATGGAGTTGAACTCCATAGTGGTCAATCACCTCGGAGAAGAACTCCGAGGGAGGAAAGGACAAACCTCGGTCCAGATGGGTGCCGAAGTGGACGTGCTCGCCCATGTGTGGATTGGGGACGGTTTCGCCGGAACTGCTCCGCTAGTTGCCGACGGCGAGAAGCCCCTCCTTCTCCATGTTTTTGAGGCCGTCATCATCGAGGGCGCAGGGGATCCAGATTCCCCGGTAGCTCTCTTTCACCATAGTTGCTTCCGCCGACGCCGTCACCGCTGCCGCTAGAGAGGAAGAAGAAGATGAAGCCATTTCCTCTCCGGTGAAAAAGGGTGACCTTAAACTGGCGGCGCTAGGAGCTCTGTGGGAGGAGGACGAAAAGGCTCTGGGCGCGCTGGAGGATTGGGAAGAAAGGAACGGCGAAGGACTGGTGGAGAGGAGAAGAAGGAAGCTAAACCCCTTATATCCACCTACCTGCGCCAAGATTCGTGGAAATGCTACAGTGTAATAGCCACGCGTCGTGGAAAGAACTGGGAAGGGCCCGCATGATGATTGCGTCGCCTCGATCTCCACGCACGCATTGAAACGGTGCCTCGGTTCCGCGAACCGCGGACCCACCAAAGGTCATGCTGACGGAACGTCTGTCAGATGACGTGACTTGACCATGCTTGTGTCATGTGGCATTAGAGACCAAGTTCCGGCTTAGTTTAAAAGCGAGCTGGAAAATCCGAGTAACTAATTGAAAGGTCCGACTTATTTTTAAGACCCAGATCGTATTTTTTGTTGTGAAGATTCAGGAACCCTTCAAGATTCTGCAAGCCGAAGATCAAGCTAGACGATGATAAAATCCGACTTTGGATCTTGGAGGCCTCCGGGGGCTACTGTTGGGGATATACTTTCCGGGTATCCTCACAGCTTCTCATTGACCAGGGTGGCCCACTTCGGGTTAGAGCTTTGCTTCACGGGCGTCCCAGTTAGGGAGAGAAGACGGAGTCCAATCCGACTACGGGAAGGCCCAGAACACTTACCGACTTAGGCCCATAATGTTACTTGTAGTTCAAGATGTACTCTGTAACCAACTCTTAGTCGTAGCTGGATTGATCTCTCCTATAAACCCTAGGCCGGAAATCTATATAAGCCGTCCTAGGGAGAGCCTTTAGGGCACACCTCAATAGTCTATAACCTCAACTCGCACAGGCGAAACCCTTGTAACCCATATTCTGGCTCTGCCATATCACTGGATTGCTAGCAAGAGTAGGATCCGTCCAAAGCCGGCGGATTCGAACCTAGGTAAACTTGTGAGCTCACCGTGCCGGAACACCGTATGTCTCACACCCCTCTCTCCTGCATGCCTCGAGGACCCCCTCATGGCGTACTTGTCCTCAAACCGACGACACCTACTCTGTGCTGCCCAAGAGAAGGAGCCTCGGACATTTTTGAAAACTAGCTAGCATATCCTTTCCCGAGCCTCTCCCTCTCTACATGTACGATTGCTGAGACCTCCTCAACATTCTGAACCTTGCGGTGCCTCTCTTTCTCTGCAAGGATTGCAGATACCGCTGCCGCAGCAAGCTTCGGTGACCATCTCTCGGGCTTCCACCCGCGAGGCACTTCCAGGCGACAAACCTGGTCATGCCGCCCATCGACAGGTCTGGCTAGAAGCACCGTGCCGCCCCAACTAGACCCCGGTGCCTCTCCACGCCCCAGCTGAGCTCCCCGCGTGCCGCCTGAGCCCCCTAGGGTTTCTGCCCCGTCGCCGCTTCGCTAGGGAGAAGAAGTTCTCCCTACCGTGGATCCCCCTTTAGATCGGACGGCCACCAGGCCACCGTACCACTTCGCCCCCGCCAGCCACTGACTGCTGAGCCCCGCGGCGTGGGATTGAAATCCCCCTCCCATGCGCTGGATCACCGCTGTGCTCCAAATCCTCTCCGGCCGACCCAACTCCCTCTTAGATATAGCCCATGTCCTTCCCCTGCCCTTCTCCTTTTATTTCAAACCCTAAATCTGTTTTTTAAGCAGTTTGGTTTATTTACCAAATATAATGAAAATTGCCATGTTTCTACTAGGTAAAAATATAGACATGTAACCCCAAGTTTTGTCCATCATTCAGAGCCAATCCCTCTCTAGAAATAAATTCCTTCAAATTTAGAAAATATATTTACTAGAATGTATCCACTTTAGTAATTAAATTCCTCACTGAGTTTTCTAGATTCAAATGGGAAAAATCCAATCCCCTCTAGTGCCTAATGGTCATACCGACAATCTAAACTTGATCCTTGGTCAAATAGAACCTTGGTTCATCTGTAGAAAAATAACAAAATACATGTAGTTAAGCCTTTAGAAAATTTTCTAAGTATATCTACAACATCAAATAGGCTAATTCCATCTCCCAGAGAAGTGTCCCATCAATACCTATGCAAAACCAGGAGATAAGGATTTATTGACCCTCTGTTGAATCCTAGTGAATTAAATACTTCTATAAGGGGTATTATCACTAACTAAAATACTCCAGGAGTTTGAAACCTCCAAAAAGAGTGAATCCAATTCCTATAGACAGGTATCCTAAATACCTAACTTGTGCCCTTGGAATCAACTCAAAATCTTCTGTAAATTTAGTCTGGTGATAAAGACAAAAATCCCACAGAACTGCATTTGGGAATTTCCTGAGGGCATTCTAGTAAATATTTTGGCATGATTCCAACTCTAAGTGAACGACTACAAAAAACCTCACTTAACAATCTAAGGAAATAAGTTTTGTACCTCCAGAACTTTTCTGGTGATTTATTCCCTAAAACTAGAAGTTATTTCACTAGGAAAATCATACCTATTTAAAGAAAAGTGATAAAATAGTGAAACCACTTTGGTTGGTTTCATTTTATCAACATCTACCTGCAGGTATCATTCTTATAAAATGGTATCATACAGAATATGGTCTTGTTCCAAAAATCCATCTCTTAGGTAGTTTCTAGACTATAAATCCTAAGGAATGTTCATCCCCTTCTCCAAGGCCATCTCCACCTTCTAGATCAAATCCTCTCAAAACCCTCTAAATCTTAGTTTGGTATATTTCAGTTGCTTGCTGTATGTATTTCTTCTTGTATGCCTTGTGATGATTGTGGCTTGGTTTGTTTGCATGTATACTCGGTAACGACGATAGTTGCGTTTGTTTTGACGCCGAGAAGAACAGGTCTTATTATTATGAGTATTCTTGGTTATCTAAAGAAGAAGTCCAGGGACATATTGCCATATTGCTGATCATCAGGCAAGCCACCTTCTTGCTCATAAGCCTTGTCCTACTATTTTACTTATGCATGTTTTGTCTACTATTTGTGAAACTGCATTGTTTTACTATATGTTGATGTATTTATGGTAGTAGTTTGGCTCCTCTGAACTATTAAACTCTTGTACTACTAAGTACAACCCCTTGATGATACCTACTTGTCTGTAGTGGAATATATGGTGTAACACACCATACCCCTTTGGAGACCCCGATTTAGCCAAAGCACAGCTATAGGATGGGAAGACCCCATAAAAAGTTTTACAAAATGTTTTATGATAAAACCTTGGTGAGGTGGGACCTCCCAAGTGATGTTGAGAAAGAAAAAGGTTTTGTTTTACAAAGTGCAAAAGAAAAGATCGAGGAAAAAGGTTTACGAAAATGCACCCGGTTCTTTGCAGTTTAGCTATAACAACTTAACCCTGTGCAACCACAGTATCCCTCTATGGGAAGGGGCAGGATTTTATGTTTGTTTACTCTGGTATAAGCTGCCTCGCAACAACTACAGGAGATCGGGGATCCCTAGAGGGTGGGCCTTCTCCGATAAAGGTCCATGTGGGACATCGACCTGGAGAAGGAACGAAGGGTCTGCTGGCCTCCACGCGTTACTATGAGCCCCTCATTGAAAGCGCACACTCAAGAAGTGGAAAAAGCGCTCCGGTTGGTCCTCGGTACCCGACGTCCCGGTTTTGAGGGGATTAACACTCATAGGGTAGGCACTTATATTGGAGTGGGCATCCAGAGAGTCTTGATCGGTTACTCGACCCACGATCGGTGAAGATCAGGGTAGTGTACCCGGATGGTGTGGGTAAAGTGTACAACCTCTGTAGAGTGTAAATTTATTCGAATAGCCGTGTCCGTGGTTAAGGACGGGTTGGACAAACTTCTGTAGAGTGGTGCTGGTTTTGTTTTCAAAAAGGATTTTTGAAAAGAAATGCCTTTGGAAATGTTTTGACCATGGGATGGTCGGAAAGGATCCCTGTTTTGACCATGGGATGGTCCGGAAGGGATGGAAGGAGTTTGGTCATGGGATGACCGTAAAGGAGGAATAAATGGGTGACCCAATCTTAATGTTTTCCAAACTTTTCAAAAAGGTTCCCAAAATATTTTACAAAAGTTTTCAACAAAGATATGTAGATGCTATATCTACAAGAGAAACTAATTGAGAAAAGAACCTGTCTTGTAGCCATCCTAATACCACGACCATACTGCATATCCTCTTGTTATTATTATCCTTTTAGGGTGGTTTGCGAGTACATTCAATGTACTCATTGGCAATGTCCCTGGCTATTAACTTGGTTAGATATTAAGAAGAGGTGAAGTGGGCGACTATGCGAGCTAGGACGTTTTCCCTAGCAGTTGCTTGTAGGCTAAGGCATGGATTGGGCTCTACGCTTGACGAAGTTCCGCTGATGATTATTGATGTAACCATAACGACATTTATGTAAGTTTTGTAAATTCAGTATGTCTCGGATGTTGTAAAATATACTTGTCGGTTATGTGCCACGACTAACTGATCATGAGATCATGGTTGTATGCATAACAGGGATTCTCGGAGGATTAATCCGGGGGGCCCACAGTATATATAGGTGCATATTTTTGTACTAAACAATGTCGTTAGTGTGAGTTTCCAACTATCTTAGGAAAGAACATTCTCAATTTTACAAGTGATGATGAGATTATTCTTCCCCTAAAGAAAGTCTGAAGAATATGGATCTGAATGCCACAAGCCAAGTTTTTAGACATATATAGTGGACCAACATGCTGCACTTATGATTTCCCATGTTTTACGAGTTCTCCAATTTCCTAGCTAACTTCACCCACTTGAATGACTTTATGCCGATTTATTGAAATTAGGTAAAATTTGGACTACTACAAGTAAACTGTAGGTTGCTTTGAAAGTTTGACGAGAAATCTCTCGGAGGTACCCATCGGGAGGGGGGGGGGGGTAAATTAATATATCAGAAACAACCGAGAGTTTTGACGACAGGTTCTACTTCTTCTAAGATTTTGCATCTTGACTGTTAGTACAACAAAAGTTGGCTTTTACAACGGACAATTTTCGTGGTTGAAGGCCCATTTTTCGTGGCTAAAAAGTCTTCCGTGATGAATGGTCTTCATGGTAAAAGTCCTGTCACAAATGAATCAACCACGGTTTTTTCCGACCCTAGAGGATCTCAGCCTTTGGACATGAAAACTTGTTCTGTCGTAGATCTACTCGCGAGCCGCGTTGACTACTAACGTCATGCAAACGGCCACGTGGCAGCAACCGTTAATGGTCAGAGAAACCAAGGTAGAAGCCTGGGCTAGCTAAGGCCTGCTAATTATTAAGTGGGCTGTCCCATGAGGAGAGCCCAATAAGTAGACGACACGTTATTGTTTCGTCCTACACTCCTTGAACTAGGCCCATTAGTGCATCCAGCTTTGGCCTGTGAACTTTCAGGCCCAATACTGTTTTGGCCTACTAGAGGCCCATGTTGGTCCAACATCGTGCGGTCGATTAGCAGCCTACGTAGAGTTGCTCCTATACAGTTAAGGCCTACTAACAGCCCATCACTGTTTGTGCAGCCTGTGGTAATCCAGCATACCACTGCATGATGTAGTACACTATAGTCGTTGACATAACACCAATGAAACACCGTTCACTAGTATTATATCCCTCGGAGTGGTACAACAGAAACATAGCAGGTGTTGGGGATATACTTTCCGGGTATCCTCACTGTGCCTCGCTGACCAGGGTGGCCCACTTCGGGTTAGAGCATTGCTTCACGGGCGGCCTAGTCAGGGAGAAGAGACGGAGTCCAGTCCGGCTACGGGAAGCCCCAGATGCTTGTACTTCAAGATGTACTCTATAACCGAGTCTTATTCGTAGCCAGATAGGTCTCTCCTGTAAACCCTAGGCCGGATATCTATATAAACCGTCCTAGGGTAAGCCTTTAGTGTTGGAGATATGCCCAAGAGGCAATAATAAAGTGGTTATTATTATATCTTTATGTTTATGATAAATTTTTACATCCCATGCTATGATTGTATTAACCGGAAACATTAATACATGTGTGTTTTGTAAACATAAAAGAGTCCCTAGTAAGCCTCTTGTTAAACTAGCTTGTTGATTAATGGATGATCATGGTTTCCAGATCATGGACATTGGATGTCGTTAATAACAAGATCATATCATTAGGAGAATGATGTGATGGACACACACCCGTAGTAAGCATAGCATAAGATCAAGTCATTACGTTCGTTTGCTATAAGCTTTAAAATACATAGTAACCTAATCCTTCGACCATGAGGTTATGCCAATCACCATCACCGGATGGGTACTTTGATAACATCAAACACCGCTTCGTAACTGGGTGGTCATAAAGGTGTCATTGGGTATTCTGAAAATATGTGTTGAAGTGCATGGACCAAGATTGGGATTTGTCCATCCATATGACGGATAGATATGCTCTGGGCCCTCTCGGTGGAATGTCATCTAATTAGCTTGCAAGCATGTGACTGGGTCACAAGGGATGACATAACATGGAACGAGTAAAGAATACTTATCAGTAATGAGGTAGACCTAGGTATGGAGATACTGACGATCAAACCTTGGATAAGTACAGTATCGCGTGACAAAGGGAATTGGTTTCGTATGTAAATGGTTCAATCGATCACGAAGTCATCGTTGAGTATGTGGGAGCCATTATGGATCTCCAGATCCCGCCGATGGTTATTGATAGGAGATGTGTCTCTATCATGTCTGCATATTCACGAACCGTAGGGTGACACACTTAAGGTTCGAAGTTGTTTTAAGTAGATATGGAATGTGCGTTGGAGACCGAATGTTGTTCTGAGTCTCAGAATGGATCCGGGACATCACGAGGAGATCCGGAATGGTCCGGAGAATAAGATTCATATATTGGGGATCATTTTCTAAGTTAGGAAATGTTCCGGAGTATTTGTATGAGGGTTCTAGAAGGCTTCGGAATGTTCCGGAAGGTTCTAGAGGATTACTTGGAGTTTGCTTGAAAACCAAGAAAGGGTCAAAGGAAACCTAGTGGGGCACGACACGGATTCGTGGGGGAGGAGGACTCCTCCCCCCTTCCCACCGCCGGCCATAGGAGGGGAGTCCTACTAGGACTCCCCCTCCCCAGGGGCGCCTCCCTCCTTTAAATAGAAGGGAGGGGGCGCCCCCTCCTAGCCCTCTCTCACAACTCCCAATCTCTGCCGCCTCTCTCCTCCACCTTTCTTCTACACAGGCATAGGAGAAGCCCTGCAGAATTCTCTACTCCACCACCACCACCACGCCGTCGTGCTGTTGGGATTCCGTGGAGAAGATCTACTACCTCTGCTGCTCGCTAGAACGGGGAGAGGAAGGTCTGCTTCGACTCCGGAAGCGCTACCGAAACGCGGCGCCGGAAGCATGGTCCACTTGACCCACTGCGGAAGCGCTGCCGGAACGCGACGCCGGAAGGATCGTCCACACGATCTTGAGATCGGCAAGTGATCGACTACATCAACCACGAGATCTAATCTCGTTAACGCTTTCGGATCTACGAGGGTTAGTTCCTATCTATCTCGTTGCTCATGTCTAATAGATTAGATCTTGGCTTTTATCTAGATTAGATCTGGGTTTTGTTCGTTCTTGTGGTAGAAATTTTTTGTTTTCCATGCTACGAACCCATCATTTAGGACACCTTGACAATAGTCTACAATCTCAACATGCACAAGCGAAACCCTTGTAACCCATATTCCGGCTCTTCCATATTACTAGATCGCTAGCAGGAGTAGGATCCATCCAAAGCCAGCGGATTCGAACCTGGGTAAACTTGTGTGCTCACCGTCCAGGAAAACTGTACATCTCACACCCCTCTCTTCCGCACGCCTCGAGGACCCCCTCATGGCATACTTGTCATCAATCCGACGACAGTTAGCGCCTACCGTGGGGCAAGTGAGCTTCGGATCTGCGTTCCAAACGGAATCTGCAAGAATTGGAATCGGTGATACAATTGCCGTCAGTCGCATCCTCTATGCTAGCGAAGTCCCTCTCATTGTTCTCGACAAGACTTGGATTCCGGCTAGGGATGCTATAAGTGCCTACACCATTATGTCTTTCGGTGAGATCGATGTTTACATCAGCTTTGCTGAACCTGCCCTACGCATCCCAGCGGTGATGATAGAGGCAGAAGATGTTTCTGGCTCCCCTCTGTCCATGGAGGTGGCGGAGTTCCGGATCCTAGAAAACCCTAATCCCTCCCAGCCTGCACCTCTTGCGGAGATAGTGGAGAAAGCTGAGCCTGAAGCAGATCTTGTGGCACAAGTCGAATCTGGAGTGGATCTCCCTAGAGAAGCCGAATCCCAGATCGACCCACCCGCCGAGGTTGAAATCCAGGAGGAATAAGTCAACAACGCTAGTTCAGAATCTTCTAACGCCAGAACGGATCAACCCTTCTTGAGGCACTCGGTGAGTCGCATGATGATGAAAGACGCAAGCGTGGATGACATTCTCAAAACCATCAGAATTTTCGAGGAAGCCCATGAGGAAAGCCGCAACTACCTGAGGACACACACATCGCACTTTGTTGGATATGTTGGATCCGCATCCGGCTCTGCCGAAGCCGGAGACAATGAGGACTCGGTGCTGGAAGAGATCGGAACAAACACCGACTTATCAGCATCTTCGGATGACTCTATGATGTCGTTAGATTTTCAAAAGTTCTCCGCGGAATATGAAGAAGAGTTCAACTCCAAAGCTACAGAAGAAGGAGAAGCCATGGATGAAGGATCCGGAGAAAACTCTCCCAAAGTGCAGGATGACATGGATCTCGGGGACAATCCCGATATCTGGATGTTCGAAAGTACCGATCAGAGCTTGACTCCGGGAAACGGACCCAAAGCTGTCTTTGCTACCGGCGCTGCCAAGAAGGCAAAGAAGAAGAACAAGACCCCGGCGCAAGTTCCTCCAGCCGAGGAAGTGGTGGTCGAGGATTACAAAGAGGACTCGGATGGAGTTTTAATCCCAGATGAGCCCAAGGAAGCTTCGGTGGATGGACATGTCGTCATCGTTGGTGCCCATAAGCTCATCGATGTTGCGTTAACCACACGTATCCCTATAGCGGAAGAACTTACTGCTGTGGAATTGGAAGAAATGGCCCATGCCCTAGAAGCATGTCACCAAGTACTCCTATATGAAGCCTAAAACATCGAGGAAGAGAAGAAGCGCATGGTTACTGCAGAGAATCTCATCTCTCTTCAGCATCAGAAGACCCGAAAAGGCCACGTACGGGCCGACAAATTTCCGGAAGTCCGCAAGGTTCTCTTTGAGGGAGACCCAGGGATTCCTCGTTTCGACAGCAGTGGAGATCTGGTATACCCAACACCAGTGCAGAACACCGCTGCGGCTTGAGATATCCTAGCAAATAACCTAGGCCCAGAAGAGGTTTGTTTAGGCATAAAACTACTTACCAAGGGTCTGGAGCAACAGAAGGTCGCGAAATCCGGAAGTGGAAAACTGGTCTCTCAATCCGACCAATGTTGCACGGATCTGGCCTGGGACGATATCAGGACCCAACGGATGCCGGAATAGCATCATCGTTCCGACCGTCGGGAAGACAACTACTTAAGAACCGGATCTTCAGGCCAACGGCACAGAACCGCACGTAACTGGAGCAATGTTGCCCCAGCCGCAGACCGATACGCAGTTGTAGCACTGTATCCGAGACAACCTCCTCGGCGAGAGTCGAACAATCGCCGAGACGAAGAAAAAGATAAACGTCGGGAGGAGGACCATCAAAGGATGCCACCTCCTAGATAGGCAAACCGTCCGGCTGAACCTCACCAAACTACAGGGAACGATGGACGAAGAAATGATGGACACCATACCGAGTCAAGCCAGCAAGGGACTCATCATAATGAAGACCCTCCTCGGAACCGGAATAATGATGCTCCGGATGGAGGCCAGCGATCAGCCAGAAACAATCCACCCTCTCCATCAAGTAGCCACCACAACGGCTCTCAAGGAGGGTGCCATGGCGGAGGAGGTGGTGGTAGAACTCGAAGTACGGCTCTAAGGAACCGCAGCCAAAGCCGTCAATCAGGACGGAAATCTCTGTCACCAAGTGACGTGAGACATCAGATCAACTCTAACATAGAGGCGAGGCACTACGATAATGACTAAAACTATGTGGGTCCAAAATGCTTTGGACCACGCATTAGAGCAACAAGATTCCAAGAAGATTTGCTATCTCAAGGCACATCCAGCCCTACGATGGTGTAGCTTGGCCAGATACTTGGCTCCAGGATTTTTTCCAGGCTTCGTGCATCGCTAAAGGTGGAAATAGCATGGTCGCAACCCGATATCTCCCACTTATGCGGCAGAAGACGGAACGAACTTGGCTCAATGAACTTCCGGAAAACACCATCCAGAACTAATATGACATGCAAAGCGCGTTCTTTCAGAATTTCGAAGGCACATATCATAGGCCCTATACGATAGGAGACCTACAACGCTGCACCCAGAAGGCCAGAGAAACTTGCCGACACTACCTCGGATGATGGTTCGACACTAATAACTCCTGTAAGGGAGTACATGACCAAACTGCGATTGAAGTTTTCATTGTAGGACTCCCAATTGGTTTACTATGTCACCGCTTGAAGTGCGACAAGGTCACTGATTTGGGAGAAATGATAGAAATGGCGAGCAAGTATGCAGATGCTAACGACAACCCAGAAGGATTACTGAACGTCCTTGTTGTGCATAGTCAGCAAAACAACCAAAGCAACAAGCTCAGAAGTAAAAGAACACCTCGGAAGAAAAGCCCAACGCGGAAACAGCGGTTATCACTGCTACTTTCGGGTCTGGAGGACGAGGAGGGCGAGAATATCATTTTGCGGCCCAAAAGTTGGGGTAGCCAGGCAACACGGTACCCAAGTTGATTTTTATCACCGCGATTCGAAAATTTGGGGCGCCAATTGCTGAGAGGGGTCTTTCGAGTGAATGATGGCCAAACCCAATATTTTCAAATCGCGCCCGTTAAGTCAGGATATTCCGTTACACTAGTTCTTGTTTTGCCCCTCCTTCTCCGGTCACTCTTCTTAGCCACCTTGCACGTGTCGTAGGGGAAAATCCATTACTGTACTTTCCTAACTCTCGACGCTGAATCTTGCTGCGGCGGCAGCGGAGGTCCCTTTTCTTCCCTTCCCCGACCCTAAATCTGCCGGCGGCGGAGGACCTTTTTTCTCCCTCCCCCGACACTGAATCCGACGGCGGTGGCCCAACATGTCATGCAAGAGGAAGGTTCTAGCTACGTCGCTGACTAAAAAGGGTCCGTTGGGGCCCAAGTCTGGGGCTCAACGCGTAGCAGCGGCGAGGTCTTCAGCCCCGGTTAGCGAGGAGGCCAGCAAGGATTCTGCTCCCAAGGTACCTACGAGCAATGGGTTGAAGAGAAAATCAAGGCCAGTGGCGGATTGTTCGGCTCCGTTGGGCGGATGCAGCACTCAGATCTCGAAGAAAAAACCCGGGAGAAGAGCGGGAGGTGAATTTTCTTATTTGTGCCTTATCTTGCAAGTAGATTAGTTACGGCATAATAGAATCGAATGAACTGAAATGTTCCCCTTTTTAATCAAATTAGGCACAGCTTTGATACGAGTAACCTATATGAGTTCACAGTTCATGTTCGGCAGTACACTACAAAGCTTGATTTTGGTTGCGAGAGGGTTGTGTTCGGGCACGATGTGCATCTGCTTGTGAATTGCAAAGAGGTTGTGTCTGTTTCGCAGCTGGTAGATATGCTTGCCGCTAGAAATCCCTAGGGTTCTAGACAGAGGAAAAAATTGGTGTGGCGCAACATGAATGATACCTATCAGCAAATTGAGCACTCCCATGAGCTTCAGATGGTTTGGGAGTGTTGTGCAGCTTATCGTAAGGTGAAAGTTGAAGCGATGATTGATGATATGTATGCAGATGCTGGAGATCTTGCTGCCAGAGCTTCTGCTCCTAGAGAATACGGACCAATAGATGTTGATCTAGATAAGTTCAGTATATGCATAGATGTGGATTCATACATGGCAAAACTTGATGAGGGAGTTAATAAGCCAGTTTCGTCATGTACTGTGGAGATCACTATCGATTCAAAAAACATAACTCTTGATGAAATGAGAAAGATGATCGGGAAGGAAATCAGTATTGGCCCTAAGCAGATGGCAAAAATCTGGTAGTGGCATCATAAGAAGCAGCAATTCATAGATGTTTTGGATACTGAAGATCTTATGTAGATTATGCGACGAAAGAAGCGAACCAGGAAGGTGTTCTTCCTTGGTACCATTTCTAATGTTGTTTAACAGGTTATAGTGGATGTAGATGCCCCTATAGTGGCTGAATAGAATGAGGTGGTCGACGTTGATAAGATCTGATGAGAGTTGCTACCCTGGGCTTGTCATATGGACCACAGGGTTCCCCTGCCTGTATTTGAAATATTGACTACTTTTGCATTTAGATCGTGCTTCTGTGATTATGTTTGTTGAGAGATTGTGATATAATGTTGTGCGAGCTATTGAGATTTTCGGACATGTCACTCACTGAAACCATCGTTGTTGTAATAAGACATAAGTACATTGTAGTTGACATGATTATGTTTCTTAAGATGACGTACCGTACTTGTTTCTGTTATTATGTTTGTTGGGACATTGTAATGTAATGTTTTGTGAAACCATGACTAGACTAGTGATGCATAAATACATTGTAGTTGACATGATTATGTTTCTTGAGATGATGTACTGTAATTGTTTCTGTTATTTTGTTTGTTGAGAGACTGTAATGTAATGTTTTGCGAAACCATGACATGACAAGTGATGTGTAAGTACGTTGTAGTCGACATGATTTTGTTTTTCTTGAGTTGATGTAATATACTTCTTTCTGTGATTACGTTTGTTGAGAGATTGTAATGTGATGTTTTGTGAAACCATGTTGTGGTTATGTTTGTTGGGAGATTATAATGTAATGTTTTGTGAAACCATGACTGAGGAAGTGATGCATAAGTACCTTGTAGTTGACATGATTTTATTTCTTTGGATGATGTAATATACTGGTATGTTTTCGTTAGGCAATGAAATTGGGATGGAGGGAGTGCAGGTTTAATATTTGAAACGAGAATGTGTGAAGAGAATCCATATCAGGAAAGAGATAGTAATCCAGGGAAAGGGCATGGTATCCATTAAACTATTGTAACATGCCAATTTAGTCATCATTGCAGTGGTAGAAGGGCTGCTCTCTCTCTCTCTCTCTCTCTCTCTCTCTCGCCGACGCCGACACCGTCGCCATCGCATTCGCCATGCTGTCCTTGAACGGCAAGGATGACCAGTCGATCAGCGACACCCTTCTCTCCGACATCGATTATTCCTTCCATGATGTGAGTTCCTCTGTTTTCTTGGGCTAGGGTTAGGCAATGGTAAATCTCTCGATCTGAGCTCCATATGTGCATGCAATCGTGTTTGATTTCAGCTTTGCGTTTACCTATAGGTACCAAGGACGATCTACCACTCCAAATGGGAGGGCCTAGATCTCGATGGAGAAGTGCCATGTGACCATGGGCTAAAACTGAGGAGATATGTTGCATTCAAAGGCAGTAACACTAGGAGAAGGTTTTTGGGTTGTACAAATCAGGTTTGTTTACATTATGTGCAACTTTGACATGAAGTAAAATGTATCGTGCATGTTCATAACACTATAGTGTGTGTGTTTTTAGGTTGGCCCAGTGTGTAAAGCAGTAGAGTGGGTGGATCTTGAGTGGCCAGATGCACTTAAGAAATGTTTGACACAGTTATGGGAGATGTATGAGTTGGAAAGGTCGGGGAGATTTACTGATGTAAGTGATGCAGCTGAAAAAAATTACAAGCTGTCAGTACGAAATAAGGAGCTGGAACAAGAAATCGAGAATTTGCAGTCAAAGCTAACTGACGGAATCGATGGGAGCTTGGTTGTTGGAACTGCAAAGAAGCTTCACGATAGTCACAGGTTGTTGATTCATAATGTAGAAAAGGAGAGGGATCAGCTCAGGGAAGACAAGAAGAAGCTAGAGTACTGCATTGCAGATCTGTTGAAGGAACTAAAGAAGGCATGCGAGGGTGAACAAGGACATACTATAGAGGATAAAGGAAATTTTAGATGAATAATGTATGTTGTACCAATGCCTAAAACTAGTTAATTGTAAGACTTCCAGTTGCGCTTTCCGAACTAAGCCAAACTCAATCCTCGAGCAAACTAATTTCAGACGAACACACATATCGTGCATAGAGTTAAGTTCATGCTTACAAAATCACCACTTCAGAGGATAAACCAGGCAGTTCAGTACTAAATAGACATATGTTGTGTTCAAGCGAGCCTGGCCTGGAGCTTCCTGTTTTCCTCCCTAAGGTTGGCCAGCTCCTTCAGTACTATGTCGTGCTTCAGCTGTAGGTTCCAGCGCTCCGTCATGGATTGGAGAATTTTGTCCATAGCCATACGATTTTCCTTCAAGATCCCTTTCATGATCTCCGTCTGCTTCCTAGCCGAGGCACGACCTTCACTGTGTAGCTTCGCCCAGTCAGCGTTTAACTCCTTCAGTTTCTGGCACTTGTCAGAAAGGACCGCGAATTCAACACGCAGTTGGTCAAAGGCCAGTTTCTAGGAATTCCGCTTCTCCCTTTGGATTGCTATTTTGTCATTTAGCCAGGTCGCTAGGTCCTGGTCGATCTTTCGCCTCTTTCCCTGCAACAAAAATACATAGTATGGTTTGTTCAGTTCACCAGGACAAGCTGGTTAGTTTCCATAATTAACTGAATCGACTAGTGGCACTGTCATAATTTCAAGGAAGAAGCAATCTAGGACTAATCAACATTTTATGAATCGACTAGTGGCACTGTCATAATTTCAATTTCGAAGACAAATAAGATTTATCAGCAGTTTAGTGTGCTGTGGGTTTTTCCCAATATCACCAAATAGTGGTGGGAGAGTGGCAAACTCATAATGCAGAAACCCATGTCCAGATACATAATGGAAAGAGAACATGGTGTCCATTCATGAACATGAACACCAACACATGTCTAGATAGATAAGGAGTTGCCCTAGGATTCTTATTGCACCCTATAATGGGAAGCAGACCTGGGCATTGCTCCCTGAACCCTAAACATTACAAAAGGAGAGGAGGACGAACTGGTATTCGTGTCCCCGCTAACAGGAATCAGACTTGGGCATTGCTCCGATACGCCTCCAGACATGCCCTTAGCTCCTCGTTCTCTTTCCGAACACCCTCGAGTACGGTGATCCCTCTGCTCATGTCCTCCTTCATCTCCTTGACTGCATCCAGGCAACGGTTCCTGTCATGGTAGGCTCGGATGGTAGCCTTGGTTTCCTTGACGCGTCCTCTGAGTGCCTCGCTGACTTCGTCCTGCAGGAGAATGCACCTTTCCACGAGATTCTTCTTCTCCTCCGTGAGCTCGTTGATTATCTTGATGGCCTGTTCTTTCCTGATCAAGTTACGGTCGAGCACTTTCTATAGCCTAACAACGTCACGTGCAAAAATCTAGCGAGATCTCCTTCTACAGAGATAATTGCTTGCGTAGGCTCTCATTAGCTTGGGTGAGGGATCGTGCGAGCTCATGTTGGTTGGCAATCTTGGAACTGATCGCGGCCACCTTCTCACGGTACTTGGCCTTCGATCGCTGAATCGTTCATGTTAATTGAAATAGGAATTCTACAATTACACTCCAGGTCCCAAGTGAATACTAATACAGATCAAAAAAATCCCCGTTGAATCTATTGGCCGCAGTGTTAAAAAATGGACCTTGAGATCTATTCATGACCACGATAAACTAATCCTAATCACAAACAATCCATAGTGAATCTATGAATAGCAGTATTAAGGAAAGACCAAGAGATCCAGTCAGATTCATGAAAACAAATACAACTCGCAAAAGAAGAAGAAAAACAAATGTGGGGCGGACAGCATCTAAGAAATCCACATCATAACTCGGAGAAATAACAGCGTGGAGATTTGCTACCTCGCTGAGACATGGAACGGGGCCGAACGGGTCCTGCAACGCCTTCGTCGTGGTGGATTCGGGCTCCACGTCCGACCTGTAATACATAGAAGAGGAAGAGCCAGAAGAAGAAGAAAAACAAGAAGAAGTTGATTAAGATCATGATGGAGAGGGAGATGGAGAAGAAGTAGAATAAGGAGACCGTACCGGGAGGAGCCCTTGCCTGCTAGAACATTCGGCGCCATTGTCGGGGGAGATTGGGCCTCGATGAGAGGGTGGGCTTGAGCGGCTGGTAGAGAAAGAAGTGCCTCGTGGTGATTTCTCTCCCTTTTCTCCGCGAGGATCGTCGACCGGCCTCTCCCCCTCCTAAGTGGACCCATGGCTTGCAGGGTGAGTGTGGCGGCGGTAGAAGGGAGGAGATAGTGATTATTAGTGTGGGAGAAGAGTGAGAGTATAGGTCGTGGTCTAGTAGTACTAGTACTATTATACAAGACCACCGTGCCTGGTCTACCTTCTCAAAGAAGCCAGGGAGGCAGGGGTAGGGAATCGATGGGACTTGTCTTTATTGCAATGGACACTTCAATGGTCTTCGGCGCCACCCAAAATCTGGTATATAATAAGGGGAGTGCGAGGCCGGTGGTCGTCACGAGAATCGGCACGCACATCCCGCGTGCGTGTGTCACGTGTTGATGGGGCAATGACACGCGCAACTGCTACATGATCACGTCGGCACGTCCAACTCCGTCGAACTCCACGTGACAGGCATGCACGGGATATTTACGAGTCTAGAATATGTTGTGCCACTTTTGTTGTGATCAAATTATGTTCAGTACATGAGATATTACTTCTTTCTTCTTCTTTTTTTGACAATCGACAAATGCATGCATGGACACGGCGGACGAAACCGCTGCTCGTCCTTGATCAGATCGGCACCCACTCCGTGTACCTCCCATCGACCATTCAGAGCAACTACCTCGAGCACGATGCCCCCCTCGCCGTTTGCAATTGCAGATCCAAGCCATCCACTGACTCTCCTATGTCCCTGGCTCTTTGTTGCATCGTTCGCGCTTGCGAGTCGCCTGCTGAGACAGCACATCGTGTCTGACCATGCCAGGATCCATCGACATCGGCACTCGAGGACACCGCAATGTCGAAGCTCGTACCGGCCGCGCAGGAGGAGCGTGGGGTACCTGCAGCGTCGGACAAGCACAAAGTAGCAGCCAGGATGGGGGCGCGGGTTGCACCGACGAGTACGGACAATAAGAGGAATGAGAAGAAGACCATGAAGAAGAGAGGAGATAGCTATTTGGACGAGTCCGACTTGGCCAACAAGGAGGCGTTCATCGATCAGTTGGAGGCAGAAGCGGAGGAGAGTGACGTGGACCCGTGGAACTACAAAGAGGAGGAGGAGGAGGACTGCGAGAGGAGATAGCGCGCTTATTCGAGGAAGAGGGCAGTGTCGAGTCGTCAGAGGAGGGCACCGACGGCAGCGATGGCGGGGACCATGGCGTTGACAAAGACGAGGACGAACCGGAAGACGAAGACAATGGCTTCTTCAAAATATGATCATTTATTTTATTTATTTTAGTTAGATAGATGGATTTTCACTTGTTTATGGCGGTAAAGTATCGGTGGCACGGATAGAGAGGTGGCACGGATTGACCATGCATAAAAAAAGTGGATAAGGGAGGCGTTATCCTTCCCGTTGGATCACATGGGATCAACGGTTGGTGGAGACGATCCGCGTGACTTCTATGTCAGCCAATTAGGGCATCGCACCTAGAGTGAGCACATGTTTGGGATCTCCACACGTTTGGGCTTTTGTGAGATTTATGACGGAGAGAGAGGGAAAATCTCTTTTCACAATCCGCCTATGCATCCATCAGTACCATTCAAATGTCATTGCATTTGAGCTCTTTCCACAATCCACCTATGGATCCACCAGTGTCGTTGCATGTGTGTTCTTTTTACTAACAACAACCAGAGTCATTCCATGTGTGTTCTTTCCACATACCACATATGGATCCACCAGTGTCATTGCATGTGTGCTCTTTTCATAATCCACCTATGGATCCACCAGTGTCATTGCAGGTGTGTTCTTTTGACTAACAACAACTGGAGTCATTGCATGTGTGCTCTTTTCACAACCCACCTATGGATCCACCAGTGTCATTGCATGTGTGTTCTTTTGCACTAACAACAACCAAAGTCATTGAAATGTGTGCTCTTTTCACATACCACCTATGGATCCACCAGTGTCATTGCATGTATGTTCTTTTTACTAACAACAACCAGAGTCATTTCATCGATGTTCTTCTCACATACCACCTATGGATCCACCAGTGTCATTGCATGTGTGTTCTCTTCGTAATCCACACATGGATCCACCCATGGATCCACCAGTGTCATTGCATGTGTGTTCTTTTGACTAAGAACAACCAAAGTCATTTCATGGCTGTTCTTCTCACATACCACCTATGGATCCACCAGTGTCAATGCATGTGTGTTCTTTTTAGTAACAACAACCAGAGTCATTTTGCATGTGTGTTCTTCTCACATACCACCTATGGATCCACTAGTGTCATTTCATGTGTGTTCTCTTCACAATCCACACATGGATCCACCAGTGTCATTGCATGTGTGTTCTTTTTAGTAACAACAACCAGAGTCATTTTGCATGTGGGTTCTTTTCACATACCACCTATGGATCCACTAGTGTCATTGCATGTGTGTTCTTTTCACAATCCACCCATGGATCCACTAGTGTCATTGCATTTGTGTTCTTTTTAGTAACAACAACGAGAGTCCTTGGAATGTGCGTTCTTTTCACATACCACCTACGGATCCACCAGGTCATTGCATGTGTGTTCTTTTCACATGGATCCACCAGAGTCATTGCATGTGTGTTCTTTTTAGTAACAACAACCAGAGTCATTTTGCATGTGTTCTTTTCACATACCACCTATGGATCCACCAGTGGCATTGCATGTGTGTTCTTT